>CAUYLG010072255.1:0-129851 GCA_963573385.1 Cacajao melanocephalus | reverse complement strand
AAATTAGTTCAAACATTGTGGAAGACTGTGTGGTGATTCCTCAAGGACCTAGAAATAGAAATTCCATTTGACCCAGCAATCCCATTACTGGGTATATACCCAAAGGATTATAAATCGTTCTGTTATAAAGACACATGCACATGTATGTTCGTTGCAGCGCTGTTTACGATACCAAAGACCTGGAACCAACCCAAATATCAATCAATAATAGACTGGACAAAGAAAATGTGGCACATATACACCATGGAATACTATGCAGCCATAAAATACAGCGAGTTCATGTCCTTTGTAGAGACATGGATGAATCTAGAAACCATCATTCTCAGCAAACTGCCACAAGAACCGAAAACCAAATACTGCATGTTTTCACTCATACATGATGAACATGAGAACACTTGGGCACAGGGAAGGGAACCCTCAATGGGCTAGGTGGGGGGATTGGAGGGGAGGGGAAGTGAGAGATAGTGGGGGGTGGGGAGGATGGGGAGGGATAACACCGGGAGAAATGCCTGATGTCGATGACGGTGGAGGGGGATGGAGACAGCAAACCACCATGGCATGTATATACCTCTGCAACAAACCTGAAGGATGAAGGATGTACACATGTACCCCAGAGCCCAAAGTACAATAAAAAAAAGCTTGCATTTTCCTTCATGTAAAAATTGATTTAATTAGAGGTACAATTTCACTGGGTAGAAACTTTCTCTGAGAGATCTTTTTGTCTTTTCCTATTAGCACTTTAAATATGTCATTGACTTTCGTAACTTCTAGTGAAATGTCAACCACTATTCCTGCCACTTTTTTCTTATATATAACACATGATTTTTCTCTGAATGGTCTGGAGATTTTATGTGTGAATTTGATACATCTAGGAATAATTTTTGTGTATATTTGTTGGTTAGATTCTATTGAATTTCTTGAGTTTTAAATTAATATTTCCATACCCTTTGGAAAGTTTTAAGCTACTATTCCCTCAAGATTCTCTGATAATTTTTATTTAATCTTATTTCCTTCTGGAATTTCAAATATTTGTATGAGACTTCTTAGTATTGTCCCATGCATCCATGAGCTTCTGAGATATTAAACAACCTCAGCACACCCAAACTTACACATATGCTCTTTCTCTTTTTTCTGTTTCTCTGTCTCTCCTTTTTTTGTGTTGGGTAATTTCTATTAATATTCCTTCAACTTCAGTAATTATGTTTTTTCTCATCTCTAATTACTACTGATCTCATCTATTGTATTTTTATCTCAGTTATAGTTTTCATCTCCATTTGTCTGTTGAACCTTATTGGGTTTATTAATATTTTAACTTTGGAACTTTTTAAAATTCATAAAACATATATATTTGTATATATGTGTGTGTGTATATAGCTGTTACTTTGAAGTTTTCATTTGCTAAGTCCTACAAGACAACCTTCTCAGTTTCCATCAATGGCTTTCTTTTCCCAAATGTGGGCCACATTTTCCATCTTGAATATCTAGTAATTTGTGGTTGAAATCAAACAGTGCACATTGTCAATAATACATTACTCTGTCAATAACAATCTGATGTTTCCTTCTAACATTTTTGTTGTGTTTATTCTAGTGGGTAGTTTACCTGTCTGGAATGATACTGCAAAGTTTTCTCCCCTACGATATGCAGCTGCTAGTAGTTTTCCTATTTATATGCAATTCCACAGCTGTTTTATTAGACATTTTTCAGCAAGTGATATGGTTTGGCTGTGACCCCACACAAATCTCATCTTGAACTGTAGCTCCCGTAATCCCCATGTGTCCACGTGTCATGGTAGAGACCCAGTGGGAGGTAACTGAATCATGAGGGCAGGTTTTTCTCGTGCTGCTCTTGTGATAGTAAATAAGTCTCATGAAATCTGAAGGTTTTATACAGGGCAGTTCCCCAGTACAAGTTATCTTGCCTGCTGCCATGTAGGACATGTCTTTGCTCCTCCTTCACCTTCTGCCATGATTGTGAGGCCTCCCCAGCCATGTGAAACTGTGAACCCATTAAACCTCTTTTTCTTTATGAATTACCAGTCTTGGGTATATCTTCATAGCAATATGGAAATGAACTAATATAGCAAAGCACCCTGAAAATCTCGGCTTTTTATACTTTGGCAGTTAATTAAGAATGTGGGCAGAGTAAGTTCACCTCTGTGTCTCTAAGAGCCTTAAAGTCTGTCCTCTAACTCTTCAAGCCTACCATACAAGGTGTGCATGAATTGGAAGCAGAGTTTACTTAAAAACCAGAAAACGAATAGATATAACGGACTGTAGATCTTTTAAGATTTTGTTCTTTTTTATTTCCCATAGGGGTTTCAAAGCCTATGAGGTCTCCTTTCTGTAAGCATAATAATCTGGTTGTCAGTGGTTATTGGAGCAGTGCTTACACTGAGCATTTGCATCTCAGTGCTCCTTCACTTCTCTCAGCTAGGATGGTCCTTTTATATTCCAGAGGCTTTTCTCCTCACTTATATATATATATACATGTGTGTGTGTGTATGTGTGTGTGTGTGTGTGTGTGTGTGTGTGTAACTTCCTTTGCTTTGGGTCCTTTCTCATGTCTCTAAAGAGTAACTTCTTAAAAACCATTTTTATTTTACTCATACAGAATTTGCATGACCATTTTATTTCACAGCCATTTACAAAAATCTAGATACTTGTATCTTAAGCAGAAAAAGAATACTGTACTATTTTATGTACCGTTTTATGAAGCTGTTAATTTGGGTGTGGAAGGTAGAGATATCAAGTAATTCTGTATCACTAATTGAAGAAAGAGAAATATTTCTCCTTATTCTCAATGGCTCTAATTTAATGGGTGACAAAACATCTTCGAAAAATAGCTGCCAAAAGGTGTTAGCCAACTGACCATCAGGAAAGGCCTTAGAGCACCTTTTGGAAGGCATTGTGCTATATTGCCTTCCTGAAATGATGTGTTAAGAGTGACAGAACTCTGGTAGGATTTCTCCGGGAAGTATCCCACTTTACACATCCTGCTTGGCCAAGTAGAAGCGAGAAATTCATTTGGAGTTGAGACACAGTGATGTGTTGTGGCGCTGAATGTAACTGCTCCCCGTTTGATTTTCACTTGGAAGAGAGTAGCATGAGAGAAAAGACGCCACTCACGATCTCCTCTGGTGAGCGAGTAAATCATAGTGAGGAATTGTAGCTTTTGAAAACAGCAGCAGCAGCAGAACCCCCAACAACAGATTTCAGAGCTTGAAGTTGAATTGTGCCACGACTGTCAAGGGGCAGAGGCACGTGGTCAGGGGCACTGCACAACCTCTCCATTGCTTTCCTTCCTGTCCGTGTGGCCTCTGAGCCTGATTCTCTCACCCTCTCACAGCTTTCCAGTATCCTTCAATATATTCCTCTTCTGCTTAATATAGCTAGAGTGGATCATGGTTCCTGCTCCTAAAAACTGTGACACATGCATTTCTTACTAGGCTTCAGACTCACTCTGTTTGGTGAATATAACTAATTATTATGGTATCTTATTTCATTAGACATCCAGTTTTGTTAAATTTGCTTTTCTGAGAAAGTGTATATGTGTGTGTGGTGGGGGGGGCAAGTGTATGCATTTACCTCTGAAATGTACTGAAGTAAAAACTGGCCCCCGTGATTCTGCCCTTGCAGGTCCTAATTTTCTCAAATAATAGAAATTTATTAAAAACTATGGTGGATTCTAGTCAAGTATATTGCTTCTGGTGTAAGTCTGCTGTACTATTCCAGCCCTACAGATTAGTTAATGCCTTGAACTATTCCTATTACCACAGGATGCCAGGCCACCAAATACAGAAAGCCAATCCAGGATTTGTCCATACAGAAAATGTGTGAGCTCCCAGAGATGACTGATCATCCTCTTCAAATCAACCTTCTCTTTACCGTAATGGCAAGTCTGCTTTTACCAACAATACAGCAACCTTGGGTGCAGAATTCATGAAAGCTGAAGCAACTCATTAGGAAGGCTTCTAGATAGCAAAGGGCAGTGTCCGGTTCCTGATGGCATGGGATGGTCCCATCTTCGGGATCTAGTAGTGGAGTTATGACTTAATGAGGCCACGTTTATACATTCCTAACTCCTTCATTTGCAAACTTTTTATATTTGTCCAATTACTTGTTAACTATTCTGAGGCTTATTTATTCTCATCTGTGAAAACTGAATTATAGTAAGGACTCTGCAAAATTTTTATTCGGATTAATGAGATTTTATGTGTAAAATACTTACTGTAACACCTAGCACATAATAAGCACTCAGAAATATTGACTTAAAAAAAATCTGCATTTAGGACATTCTAAGATTATGCATGCCTCATGCACTGATGAGAAGCAGCACAAGAGTACTTTCCAAAGCATTTTTACCACGTCCTTACGATGACACTTCTCTGCTGCATCTTTATCTACACCTTTCACGATCAGGAGTGCACCTGTCTCACTTTGCTGTAACATGGAAATTGACTCATGGCCTCTTTGTTTTCAGCAAAGGCAGTGTTCTCAGCGTGTTTCAGAAGCAATGTTTTAAGCACTTTACTAACCTGAATAATTCATTTTTATCTTTTTAGATATGATGCACTTCCAGGTTTCCTTGAGATATGAAAATTCAAAACCACCTAGTTTCATGAAACATGAACTAACGCATGGGGATCCTTTCTGAGTTGCACTGGATTCCAATCCGAGTGGTGGACCCAGGAATATTTTTCTCCCTCTTGCAGAGCCGGCCCTCACCTTCCTTGCTTTCGCAGGTGCAGTGTGTCCAGGTTGTCCTGAGCATGTTCTGCAGCTTGCCTCTCGGGGATGCTGATGCTGTGGGCAGCACATTCTGGCACCTGCTTGCTGTGGCCAGCACTTTTATTTGAATCAGCTCATTTTATTCCTGTAACATGTAACAACGTGGTCTTACTGTCTACAAGGTCTTTTTAGAGAATTTTAACTATCACATTCAGTTCAGGCAAGGTATAATTTGTAAAGGACTTCATCATAAGTAGGGGATAAGGAACTCTATAACTAAGTCACTTCGCACTTTTCCCAATCATGATGAGTGCTTAATAACTTGGATTGGCCACATCAGCAGAAATGCAAACAGATAACAGAATCACTTAATCTGTGAGGAGGTGAAAATTGTGATTTGATAGAGCTGATATCAGAATTAAATGTATCCCATTATTTGTTAATAGTAAAATACATTATTTACATTGGCTTTAATCAGACCTTATCAGTACATGCAAAGACTATTTTGTTTTGCTTTTTAACATCTGGTTTTATTTCAATAGCACACTAAATTTATTACCCTGAGATTTTTTGTTTTGTTATGAAGGAATTAGTATGTCTTGTACAATTAAATATTCTATTGTAAAACTATTTTATTGAACTATGACCCTGCAGTCCATGTTACCTCCATTCAGGTTTTTATATTTTTATTTTTTGGAAATGTAGAAATAAAGGAAATGTTTGAAAACTAACAGTGATCAACATTTTAGAAAATATTTCTGTCATTTTGTTTTCACATTGTTTAATGGAATCTGAACTTTAAAAGGGAAATAATTCTCTTTCAAGCTTGAACTACCCAGGTTTCATTCACACACCCACAAGTGGAATGCTACATTTAAAAGCTGACATTCTCACCATTTACAGGCCCCCTGCATGCAATTCTGATAGATGGTATTATAGATTAGAAAAAAAATAGAAGTGTTGAAGGATAGCATTGATATCTGTTAATAGAAACAGGTTGTAAAATTATATTATAGTTCAGCATTTGATGCGTAACACATAGAGAAAAGCAACTTTTATAACTATAGCCTCGAAAGGCAATGACATTAGAAAAAAATGCAAAAGAAATGTTTTTAACTGATGCTAATTGATTTCTTCTCATTCTAAGTCTCAGAATGCATCAAATTCAAGGTAATAACAGAGAACATAACAGCTTGATTACAAAATTCTTGTAACGGTGGGGCTGGGAAGGAGTAGGTCCAGTACAACCCATAGATCTGAATGGGTTTTAAGTAAATCTTAATTTAGAACTAGAAAGTGGAAATAGCCACCTACAGGAACACAGTGGAAAAAATAATAATGTTAAGTACATGTTTAACATTTAAATTAAACACTGGCATTACAAACTTCTACAGAGCATTAATTCGTTGATTTTCCTGATATATGACACACTGGGCAATTTCCATTATAAAATAGAACGTTCTAGTGCAGGCTTGTCTCTCCTGGGTGCTGTTACAGTAGGTAGCTAGTGAAATATAAGCAGGGTAGGCGAGCCTCCTCAACCACCAGGAACGTCAGACAACCATCAATCAGGTGATGGTCAGGTGGCTGTAAGACTGTCTCGCTAAAATAACAATTAGTCACATCTGGCGCTAGAGAAAGGCCGCTGCCCCAACAGATAGAAAACACCCGAAGCTGATGATCAGCAGCTTCCCAGTGAGATCTCGGGAGTCAGGTGAGTGGGCTCAAGCATGCGCAGGAAGAGGGAAGAGGGTGGAGTTTAAGCGGTGTATGATCTTCCTCTGGGAACACTGGATGGGTGAGGGAACGAAACTTCACGTGAGCACGTGCACAGCTTCCGTCAAGACTCCAGATGCAGCCCCTCCCAAGTGCTGGCAGGCCCCTGCACCTGCGGACAGCCACCCCAAAGGTAGAATCAGAGAAGGGATGCAACCCTCACAAGCATGCCGGCATATAAAACCCCCAACTTAGAGGCCAAACCATGCACGTCAAGCCGTCAAGTCACCCATCTGGTCCCCTTCCAAGTGTATTTGACTTTCATTCCTGCTCAAAAACTTTTTAATAAACTTCCACTCCTGCTCTAAAACTTGCCTCTGTCTCTCACTCTGCCTCATGCTCCTTAGTCAAATTCTTTCTTTTGGGAAGGAAAGAATTGATGTTGCTGCAGACTTGTACGAATTTACTTCTGCTATCAGTTCAGTGGATCCTAATCAGAATGTAAATGCATAACACCTTATCTAATAACACTCGTATGAATGAATATGACATCACTTGAAAACTGTGCACACAAATTAACGTTTATTGATGGGGTATATAGACTTCTTATCAAAAATAACTCCAAGATAAAATTATACACTTAGATGATTTCAATTTTCAAACTAAAAAAAAAATTAAAAAATAAGGATTCATTCAAAAGAATTCATTACAAGAATTTAAGTTAAAACCAACAATCTAAAATAAAATGGGATGAAGAAAATATTGAAGTAGCAATAAATAAATACAAAAATCAGAGAAAACTATCAGCTAAATTGATGAACAATTAAAATTATTTGAAACTATAATGTATAAACTTCTAGAAATAGAAATAAGAGATAAAATGAAAAGACACAAAAGTAAGAATCAAATAATGTTATAACTGGGGAAATAGGGATTTGAAACAATGTAATAGATAGTAAGCATAGCATAGCCAGATGCTAATTTTGAAAATACTGAAATCAATACTTTATAAAATGTAAACATACAGGTATATTATTTTATTAATATTTAAATATTTATGGTAATGGGGGGTGTGTGTGTGTGTGTGTGTGTGTGCGTACACTAGCTCAGGGATAAAAATCATTACTGCATTATTGCATGTCTTATTGAGGTATGCCTGGCACTTACCTAAACATTCAGTAAACTTTATCTCATTTAATTTTTTTAAATTATGTCAAGAACATTTCATGTGAAGTCTACTCTCTTAAACATTTTTAAGTCCACAATGCAGCATTATCACCACAGGCACAGTGTCATATAGCATATTTCTAGAATGAAATCATTCTGTGTAACTGAAAATTTCTATCTACTGAACAGAAACTCCCGGTGGTATACTTACTGATCCCATTTAAATAGCAACTCCCCCTGGGAAACCTACTGATGATTTTAAAAGGTAAAAATGGAACCCAATTATCTTTTTTTGTGGGGTGGGAAGCCTGAATCCTAGCAGCCCATCACTGCCAAAGATGACTAATGTATACAATAGATGGTTTCATTATAAAGCCTTAAGCATTAGCCCAAGGCCTTTCAGCACCAGAACAGCACAATCCTCTCCACTCCTCAGGTCAACACACTCTGGTGCCTCAAAAATCCTACTCCAAATGATTACTTCTCTCCTCATACCCTTGGCCACCTGACCTCCAGTCAACCTCAGAAGATGAACCCAGGCTTTTACTTAAACAATAGTTTAGAACTCATCAGAAAGAATAACCTACTTTCCCAATAATCTGAATTCTTCCTGCATCTATGTGTCCTCTCCTATTGCAAGAGAGGAGCTAATTCTTCCTGTAACACTAATTTGCAGCAGTGTTTTGAAATCCAACTACCCTTATTTCATCAGGAATAACATGTGTGATGGTTAATCTTATGTCAACCTGACTAGGCTAAGGGATATCCAAATCGCTGGTAAAATGATTTCTGCATGTGTCTGGAAGAGATTAGCATTTGAATCTGTAGACTGAGAGAAGATGATCCACTCTCACCAGTGTGAGTGAGCATCATCCAGTCCCTTGAGGGCCTGAGTAGAACAAAAAGGTAGAGAAAGGGTCTAGCACGGAGGCTTATGCTTGTAATCTCAGCACGTTGGGGGGCCGAGGTGGGCAGATCACCTGAGGTCAGGAGTTCGAGACCAGCCTGGCCAACATTGTGAAGTAGAGTCTCTACCAAAAATACAAAAATTAGCTGGGCGTAGTGGTACATACCTGTAATCACAGCTACTCAGGAGGCTGAGGCAAGAAAATCACTTGAACCTCAGAGGCATACATTGCAGTGAGCTGAGATCATGCCACTGCACTCAAGCCTGGTAAATGTACTTTCTTTTCTTGAGCTGGGACATCTGTGCACCTGGTCAGGCCTCAGACTTGCACCACTGGCTTTCCTGGGCCTCCAGCTTGCAGAGTGCAGATCGCAGACCTTCTCCCAGCCTCCATAATTGCATGAGCCAATTCTCTCAATAAACGACTCTTCAGATAGACAGTTAGATAGACAAATAGATAGATATATCAATAGATCAACAGATTCCATTTGGTTCTGTTTGTCTGTAGAACCCCGACTAACAGGGTACTGTTCATCCCTGTTTATTTTCAATGGTATATTCAATCTTTGTCTCTCATTTGCAAACTTTCTATTGTTTTATAAATCATTCACGACACTCTCATTTAAACAATAAAATCCTTCCTTAACTTTGCATCTGTCTCTGGCCCCTGGCCTCCTGATTCCTCTCTTTCATCAACAGACTCCCAAAGTAACACTGAGTACTCACTGCCTTCATTTTCATCATCTCTTCTCTCCTGGCCCACTGCCATCAGCCAGTGAACAGGATCACTCCAAAGGGCGGCTTCCCCAGAGTCAGGAGGATCACTGTGTAGCTAGGGCCAGTGTTCCCTTTTTTGTAATAACAATTTTATTGCATTTTTGTCTATTGCATAAGTTGGACACGTTCATTGTAGATGCTTTAAAAGAGACAGAGAAGCAAAATGACAGAAATAAAAATCAATTACAATCTTGATTACATTTTGTTAGGTAACTTCATTCTGTTCACCTAAAATTTTACGGGGAACTTCATTTCCTATTATTGCATATGTGGTTATGTCATTCTTTAAAAATCAATGTCATACAGGGACAGTATGGCTTACATAATCAACACCATACTGTTGGGAAACATACGTTATTTTGCTTTTATGTGCAGTGCCGTGAAGAAGGTTATTGCAGATGAGTAACCCCATTCCTGGGTCAATTTTTTTTTTTTTTTTTCCTAAAGCTCACTGCATTTCACTGCTGAGCAACACTCGGGACAGGTAACCATTTTCCCGGAAAGCTGGCTCCTTCACTTTGACAGGCCACGTCTTAAGTTCTTCTCTTGTGAGTCACTGCTGCTTTCCTCTTCAATAGGTCTGACCTCTTCCACGTTTTCATCTGGTTACCCTTTATAGCTTGTTGGGCCCTGTTTACTTATTTAGAATCATGTTTCATTATTGATGTGAATTGGGGCACGAGTCTGTCACTTTATCAGATTGGTTCTTCTGGGCGGTGCATGATGGGCAAGACTGGTAGATTCCGTGGTCCTGAGCTCACAGAAGCACTGGCTTCACTCGAACATCGATCCATTAATCTGACCTGGTGTGATATGTGACCCATGTAAGTGGATGAAACACGGTGAGCCCTTGGCTAATCCTGGTGACTGAGTCCCTACAGTCAGGAAAGGCAACCTAATACCTAGAGCTTGCTGCTACCTTAGTTGAAATAAATCACTGCCCTTGAAAGGGTGGAAGACATCAATATAGTCCACTGTCTCCCAAGTGCTGGTTGCCACCTCAATCAGTGTGCCTGACTCTTTTTATAAACCCGTCAAGAGCAACCCTGGGGACCCCATAATGCAGGCTGGCTAATATCAACTGACCATGCCAGGGGCCAGTGCAACACAGGGGAAGTTACGATTGTTGCCTTCTATATGTAACAGCCAGATAGAGGCCTGGTCACCAGCAAAAGTAAATTATCTTGGTATATGTGGTTTCTCCATCTTGGGTCTTTTATCTCTTTTGATGTTTTCAGTCAATCAACTTGATGCCTGGTAGTGAGTATTGGTCTCAAGGTTACAGCATGGTTCCAGTATTTAAGTAATACACAAAAACAAAGATCTTTATGATGATATGTAGCATGACTAAGGAAAAAATTACTTCCAAATAATCAGGAAACAGTTCAAATTATTTCTAATGCACAAGCTTATAAAGGCTTGACTCCTTGATAACTTCATGACAGAGAAATTTTGTTTTGTTTAGGCAGCTTTCTACTCATGAATAAGAAGCCCTTATAATAAAAATATGTGTAACCACACATATTATTAGTAACATGTAAAGTACATCAGAGGCTATATGAACAAAAAACAGGTAAATATTGATGTGAAGGTGAGTTTCTGGAGAAGACTTAAATCTGGCCAAAGCAAGAATCTGAACTCCTTCAAAACCCAGCATCCATACATAAAAGAGGTTTGTCACTGCTGATCCCATGGACATTAAATATTATGGGCGACTCTGTGCCCCCTAACGTAGTAACTTGGATGAGATAAACCAGATCCTCAGAGACACAATCTACCACAACTCACACAAGAAGAAAGAGAAGAACATTTTGGATGATTCCAACTCTGGAGAATTTTGAATAAAGCTTCTATAAACATCCATGTGGAGGTTTTTGTGTGGACATGTTTTCAACTCATTTGAGTAACTATTAAAGTATGCAGAGAATGCGCAGTTATTTAAGAAACAGACAAATGGTCTCCCAGAGTAGAGTACTGTGTTGCAAACAAGTGAGTGTGTGCCTGTAGATCCACATTCTTGGCTAGACTTTGTGTTTTCATTCTAGACATTCTAGATTATAGACATTCTAGTACATATGTAGCGATATCACATTTGTGTTTTAATTTGCAATTCAGTATGGATATATATTATTGAGCATCTTTCATATGCTTATTTGCTATCTGCATATCATTACTTTCAGTGGATGAATGAATAAATTGTGGTACATGAATACAATGCAATAATGAGATACCAAGTCACAAAAAGACAGGGAGAAATTTCCAATGGATATTTCTAGGTAAACAAGTCAGCTTGAAAAGGTCATATACTATATGATTCCAACTATATGACATTCTAGAAAAGGCAAACTGATAACAAACAGTATAAAGATGAGTGGTTTCGAGGAGTTAGCAGGGAGGGAGGTAGGAAAAAAGGGGTCCATGGGTGGGGTACAAGGGCTTCCCCATGATTAGCAACTTGCATCAGTATGGTTCAATTTTTGCCACTGAGGTATCAATTGCAAAAAGAACTCTAGTTTCACTAGAATTATTATTCTGCATTGAAAGTACTCTGTGTTATTTATACCGTAAGAGTGGATACATGATACTATGCATTTTTCAAAACTCATAGAACTGTACAACAAAAGTAATGTATGCTAATGTAAAGGATATCAGTTCATAATAACATGCCAATATTGGTTCATGAGCTGAAAAAAATGTACCACACGGATGCAAGGTGCTGATTATTGGGGAAGCTATGTGAAGAGGAAAGGAATGTGTATGATAACCCTCTATACTTTCCATTTAATTTTTCTGTGGACTTAAAAGCTCTTTTAAAAATTTTAGCCGTTTTTTAAAAAGTGATTTATTAAAAAACACAGTATCACTTGACAAATATTCACCAGTTACCTGACAGTTCCTGTGTTTGCCAGCCCATTAAAAAAAGAAAAGGAAATGAATACTCACTCTAGGCAGGTTATCCCAGTGTTTTCCTTAAAGGAAGTTAAAATGATACAACTTGAAAAATAAATAGCATAATAGCTTACAAATTACAAAACTTTTTAGAAAGATTAAGAAAAGTTATATAAGATAAAGAAAACCTGCCTGAAATTGTTTAACCGTTCATGCAATGACTAAATAATGTCCAAGACACTTTCTGAATAAACCTGGAATGAATTAGTCAATTAATGCTTACCTATATCTACAGTGTTAAATATGCATGCAAATTCTTTCTTGATGTTGGAAATAAGCGTGACTATTTTGTGTCAGCTCCACTTCCTGTATTAGATGAAAGAGGTGAACTCCGGGACTTAGCTTGGGCCCTACACAATTTCTTTCCTAAATCTGTCTTTTCCACACACTTACCATTGTCCTGCCATTCTGGTTGCTTTTATTTTTGATTCCTTATTAATAAGTACCAACTCTTGCCCTTGACTCCATATTGAAGTAAAATTCTATTTTTTTAATGAAAACATTCAAATAATATATATACTGCTCTTCTCAGAAGAATATAAGTCTTCATAAACATCCAATAACAAATGACAGGGTACTTTAGAGACCATCATCACAGCTCTGATAACTGAGTAGTGCTTGAATGTAGAAGGTTTCACCTCTGAATCAAGTGAGAACATTGGAAAAGTAAGTGAGACAGTATTCCCATATTAAAGATGAAAACACAGAGGCTTGCAGAATGCAAGTGAGGAGCCAGTCACCGTGGGTGGTAATAGAGAGGCTGGGAGCCAACCCCACAGCTACCTCACTCTGCAGAATTTTGAGCTGATGCTTACAGGAAAAATTATTACGGGGTTTTAAAAACACAAACATACCCAGGGTTTTAAAAACAAAAACAAAACCTTAAGGATTCTGATATTTAGAATTACGTTTCAGGTTATACACACACACACAAACATACCTACACCTCTACAGTCAGCACTTCACGCTCGTGGGTTCCGCTTCTGAAGATTCAAACAAGGATGGATAAAACGTATTTGGGAAAAATAAGAATGACTGGTCTTCACTGAATATGTACAGACTATTTTCTTGTCATTATTCCCCAATACAGCATAGTAACTACTTGCATAGATTTTATATTGTATTATGTATTATAAGCAATCTAGAGATAATTTACAGTATACTGGAGAATGCACATAGGTCATATACAAATGTTACACACTTTTATGTTAGGGACTTGGGCATTTTGGAGCTTGGTATCTGCGGGACATCCTGAAACCAATCCCTACAGAGACTGAGAAATGACTCTATATGGAGTCACAACATGAATTATATATTGGATTATCCACATTACTCCAAAAAATACAGCTTAATTAATTTACAGGTAAACTTGTAGTACAGATATATTAGTTAGGTGAGACAGATGATATAATTAATAAAAGGCACTTAGAGTAAACAATGTGATCATTAAGGAAATGAGAGCCTCACAGGATGTAAGTTTAGGGTGAGGGGTGATGGTGATGAAGCAACAACCCAATATATGTTTCCAGTCTATAGAGGCTTAAAAAATTTCCTCGTGGCTTTGGCAAGACAGTTTTGTGTGCATAAAAAGAACTCTTAAGTAGTATAGTAATGACATTTTAAAATTATTGCTATTTCTTAACACTTATTAATGCCAAGAGCTACAATTAACTTGGAAATTGTTTTGATGAAACGTGATATTTGGAAACCCAGTAGCTGGTTTAATTGGAGGGTTGAAGCAATGAGTACTGACCAGTGACCATGGCCAGTTTCTCTTCAAGAGCTTCCATTTCCTGCAGACACAAACTGTAAGGCTTCACTTGAACTTCGTGTCCTAACATAAACTGGACCACTAGAAGAAGACTTCTTGAACTTTATATGCATACAAATTACTAGAAGTTCTCATTAAAATGCTGAGTTTAATTCAATAGGTCTGAGGTGGTGTTTCTGATTCTGCATCTCTGAAATGCACCCAAGTGGAGCCGACAGAAAAAATATAGGACACCCAGGTGAATTTGAATTTGAGATATCCAGTGAAAAATACACAACCTTTTACCATGTATATCTGAAATTTAAAATTATCCTTGTGTCTTGCGTTTTTATTTGCTAAAATTGGTAACTCTACTCCCAGGTTATGTGGATACTCCTGGACCAGGGACATACACTGAAGAGCAACCCTCTGCAATTTATGTGCCTTCAGAGAATGGGCAGGGAGTATAAAATGGTGAAGCCACCAGACTTAGTATATTAGAGAGTGACACAGTTTGCCTCTGTGTCCCCACTCACATCTCAGCTTCAATTGTAATAATCCCCACGGGTCATGGGAGGGACCTGATGGAAGGTAATCACATCATAAGAGTGAGATTTTTCCATGTTGTTCTCATGATAGCGAGTAACTTTCACGTTATCTGATGGTTTCCTAAAGGGGAGTTTGCGTTAATACTCTCTTGCCTGCCACCGTGTAAGATGTGACTTTTGCTCTCTGCCATGATTGTGAGGCATTCCCAGCCATGTGGAACTGTGAGGCCATTAGACCTCTTTTTCTTTAAATTACTCAGTCTTAGCTATGTCTTCATTAGTAGCATGAGAACAGACTAACGCAGAGAGTCTTGAGTCAGTATATTAGACAGACATAACAACAGTAAGTGCATACTGACCTAGCAATGCATCCACAAAATACATGAGGGAGAATCAACAAACAAAAATAATCTATTCAACAATTATGGTCAGATATTTCTTTCTTTTATTACTCATAGGACAATAAGACACTACCATGAACAATAACGGTATCTGGATCATAAAGCACCTCAGCCGTGACTATCTGTATTTACCTGTCTTTCCAAATTTCAGGGGGGTTGTCATGTCACACAACATAATATTACTGGAGTTCCTTTAAAAATAAATCCAATTAAGGACTTTCAGGTTTAGCTCTGACATGCAAAAGGCTTAGAAGTCATCATTCCCATCCTTACAGCAAGACCAAGTTGGAGATACGTTCCTGGATCCATTTGAAAATTCAGTTTGCAGGAAATATCACTACCCCAAAAAATGGAGAGATGGGTAGCTCCAGAGAGCCACAGCTGACATGTGTGACTCAGGAGAAACCCTGGGGCCATACACTGGTCAGAACACTGAATAGTAAATTGGATGAACTGCTAGAGGTGCATGAGAGTGGAAATCTCCTGGGGTCACCAGTCTCAGTGGGTTTCCACACATGTGTGGTCCTTACTCCTGGGAAACTCATCAAGTTCTCATGGTGAAGATTCAAGATGGAGCCTCCCTTGGCTCTGTCAGAGCAAATGGAAGAATAACCTTTGTGATGTACACTTAGCACATTCTCTATGGTACAGGCCCACTGATCAGGGGAGAACACTTCACCAGGGACTTACCCCAACTGGGAAAAGGGCATTAATTCCCTCTCACTCCCCTCTAGCTTTCCAAAAAGAAGCTAATAACCATGTTTGAACGTCAGAACCCAGAGACACTGGCCCACCTCCAGTCTAAGATTTAATCACAGGGTCATAGAATGCTCCCCTTCCCCACACTTCCCCACATTGCTCATGACAAACCAGTAGGGCTGCAGGATAGTATCTGGCTTACAGCTGTAAGAGCTGAAAGATGAAGACTCTTTCTGAGGAAGAGTTCTAAGCAATGTCCAAAGACAACATGGGAACTAGAAATGAAACTGGAGAAAGCTGAAGCAGTGGGTATTTATAGCTGCAACAAATATTAAACGGCCAAGCTCCTAGTAAAATAAGCAAAATCTCACCTGAATTACATGTTTACCACAGTTTCTACTCTCTGGTTCATCATATTCAGTTCGCAGAAAGAAAATTGCAAAGTATGATTAAAAAAAAAAAAAAAGGGAAAAGACAGTCTGAAGAGACAAAGCAGATTTCAAAATCATATGTAGAGATGACAGATTTGTCTATTATCCAGAAGAAAATTTAAAATAACAGTGTTAAGGACTCTAATGATGAGAAAGAAATGTGTAAGAGTAGATGAGAAATATAAGTAGAGAAATGGACACTCTTAGAAACAAATGGCAATCACTGAAATAACCTAATTAAGAAAAAAATTATTTAAAGTCCTCATCAGTAGGTTGGGTTTTGTGTTAGAAATTCTGAAACAAAAGAGCAATAAAATACTTGATGTATCCAAAGTAAAAACAAAAATGTTAACTTATAAGTTTATATTCAGTGATAGTTTCATTCAAAAGTGAAGAAAAAAAAAAGTTTCTCTGACAAACAAAAACTGACAGAATTGACCTCCAGCAGACCTGCCCTGTGAGAGAACTCTGAAGAATTTTTTAAGGGACAAGAAAGGTATCTTTCAGAAATTCATATCTTCATAAAAGAAGATTACTGCAGAAGGAATATAAAGGTAAATATAATGTTTTTAAAAATTATTACTTTATCAAAAGTTAAGTATTTGTTTAAGGTAGTAATAGTAGCAACGTATTGTGTGATTATAGCAGGTGAATAAGTGAAATGAATGACAACAATGCCACGGTGTACAAAAAGAAAAAACTGGGACTAGTCTGTAAGACAGCACCTGCACTACCTGCCAAGAGGTCTAGTGTCATTTGAAAGTGGATACAGATTAGTAAAACTAAGTATATTGCAAACTCTAAGGCAACTGCTGAGAAAATAATAAACAAGTATATGTGACATCATACAAGAATATACAATAGAATGATATGTAATGTTCAGTTAAAACAAAAGAAAGCAGAAAAAGGCGGGACTAAGTAAAACAAAAAAAAAGTAATGCATAGAAAATAGGTACAAACATGGTAGATATCGATTCAACTATATCAATGGTCACTTTCAATAGAAATGTCCTAAATTAACCAATGAACAAAGATGTTCTAGGTCGATGAAAACACAAGACCCTGTTATATTTTGCCTCATAGAAATCCACTTTAAATAGAAAAACAAAGATAGATTAGAAATAAAAGGATAGAGAAAGATAGACCATACCAACACTTACTAATTTAAAACTGGAGGAGCTAAAGTATCTTCACTCCAAGAGAAGTTTGGAACAAGTCAAATTATCAGGGATAGAGAGAGACATAACATAGTGATAAAGGGATCAATCTATAAGACGACACAACAACCCTAAATATGTACCTAACATAAAAGCATCAAAATACATGAGGCAAAACTAAAAGAACTCAAAGAGAAAATAGAAAAAGCCACTGTTATACTTGGAGGCTTCAATACTATGCCTCCAGTAATTGAGAGAAGGAAGACGCCAAAACCTCAGTAAGCATAAAATTGACCTGAGCAGGACTATTTATTGACTTGATCTAAGTGACATTTAGAGAATACTCCATTCAAAACCAGATAGAATTCATGTTGTTCTCAAGCTCTTAAGGAGCATTCACTAATACATTCTGTGTTCTGAGTCATAAAACGAATTCTAAAAATTTTAAATAGACAGAAATCGTGCAAAATGTTTTCTTAGAACACAATAGAATAAGACTAGTAATTAGTAACAGAAAGATAGCAGGAAAATCCAAAACATTTCAAGATTAAACAACACATTTCTATCTAACACATGAATTCAAGAAGTCTCAAGTCCACGCTGGGCTTAAATTCCAGGGCTCAAGCAATCCTCCTATCTCAGACTACCAAGTAACTGGTACAGCTTCAATTATGACTTAAAAATATTTTTGCGTAAGTGAAATGAAAATACAGCACATCAAAATTTGTGAGATTCGGCACAAACACTGCTTAGAGAAATTTATAGCATTAAATGTGTGGATTAAAAAACATCTATAATCAATCAATATTATCTTAGAAAACTAGAAAAAGAACATAAATTTAACTTGAAGCAAAGATAATAAAAGAAAGAGTAAATATTGGGAGAAAAATTAAGAAAACTGAAAACAAAAAAATATACAGAAACATTAAAACGCTCTTGTTTTTTAACAAAGTTCAATAAAATTGATAAATCTGTATCCAAGACAACCAGGAAAAAAGAGACAGACACAAATAATTAATATTAGAAATGAAAGAGGGACATTGCTACTAATCTCATGGATAATAAAACGGGAATAAGGGAATATTGTGAACAACTCTACATCCTCAAACATAACCATAGAGGTGAAACGCCAATTCCCTGACACACACAAACTACCAAAACTCAAGAATAATCAGATCATTCAATCAGTCTTTATCTATTGCAAATATGGAAATAATAATCATTTACATTCTCTAAAACAGAACCATACCTGTATGATTTAACTGGTGAATTCTACCATACACTTAAGGAAAAAAGATGACACCAATTCTTCCCCATCTCTTTCACCAGTCTTGGAGAAAGAATATATGCATATCAAATAAAGAGTTCATAAAGACACCCATATGAATAGAATCAGTTGGGTTTACTTCTCTTTGACAACGAACAAAAGGCAATACAGCATTTAAAAACGACACTTTTCAACAAATGATGCAGGAACAATTGTACTTCTAGATGCCAAAAAATAGAAATGGACTATAAAGCTTTTACACAAATTAACTCAAAGTGGATCATGGCCTGAATGTAAAGCAAAGAACTATAAAATACATATAATAAAACATAAGAGGAAATCTAGATGCTCTTGGGTTTAGAAACATGATGTATGAAAGGAAAAATTAATAATTTGCAGTTAATTAAAACATCTGATCTGTAAATTACAGTATTTCAAAAATGAAAATCAAGCCATAGACTGGGAGAAAAGATTTACAAAGTGAATATATAATACTGGACTTACATCTAAAATATACATTGCTTAAAATTTAATAAAAAACCAAACTACTCATTTAAAAAATGGGAAAAAGATCTGAACAGGCACTTCATTAAAGAAGATATATAGCTGGCAGATAATCATGAGACAATGGTCACTATTATCTTTTATCAGGGAATTGCAAATTTAAGATAATGACACATCTCTGCACACCTATTAGAACGTCTAAAATAGAAAATATTGACAATATCCCTAAATGGCCAGGATGTAGAGCAATAGCAAGTCTCATTTATTTCTAGCAGGAGTTTAATATGGTACAGTCACATTGGAAGGCAGTTTGGTGATTTTTTAAAAAGCTAAACATAGCCTTCCCATTCAAACCAGCCATCAAGCTCCTAGGGACTTATTCAATAGGTTTAAAAATCTATGTACACACAAAACTTGCATGCATGCAAATGTTTCTAGCAGTTTTAAACAGAATCATTAAGAAAAAGAAACAATCAATGTATCCCTCAATTGGTCAATGACCTTACAAACTCTTGTACACTTAGAAAAGGCAGTATTATCCAGTAATAAAAAGTGAGCTATCAAGCCATGAAAGCACATATAGCATCTTCACATTGACAATTAAAATAAGTCAAACCAAAAAGGCTGCATTACTTTATGATTCCAATTATCTGACACTCTCAAAAAGTTAAAGGGATAAAAAGATCAGCAGTTTTCATGGGACTGGAAGAGATGAGGAGGGCTACGTATGTGTTCACATACGGAGATTCTTTAAGGCACTGAAATTCTTCTACACAATAAGTGCAATGATGGACAGATGGCGTTATACATTTGTTAAAACCTGTATGTCTTTTCAGCACACAGTTGATCTTAACATATGAAAACTTTAAAAATATTAGAAGGTAAGAGGATCCTAGAAAGGGAGGCAGAATGTAACAAGAGAATCTGTCTCTATTACAAATGTATGTAATGATGTCACGAAGGCAGTGGGGGAAAACGTGCCGACCTACATTAACTTTGGAAATGTGTGGAGTCTGGTAAGACTTAAAGCAAAAGGAACTGGACATAAACACCCTTGTGATAATTGGCAAACTGATTTCCTACCTGGCTAGAGTTAACAATTCCAATATTTCTATACATATACACTGGTAATGAATTACTAATTAAATGCATGTGGAAAATGGGAATCGGCCTCCTCACTTTCAGTATGTGAGTTTCCAGATAAAGGAGAAGATAAAACGATCCATGTAATCATGTATCAGAGTTGGAGACATCAGTACAAACAGTACAAACTCATCAGTAGAAATTTACTTGTATAGATAGATGATTATATATGGAAATATTTATAAATAAGTACATATAAAAAGGTTGTATGTCATGTTGGCACATGCCTGTAATCCCAGATACTCAAAAGGCTGAAGCAGGAGAATGGCTTGAACCCGGAAGGTGAACATTACAGCAAGCTGAGATTGTGCCGTTGCACTCCAGCCCGGGCAACAAGAGCACAACTTCATCTTAAAAGAAAAAAATGTGTATATATATATGTTATTCCTTTTCTAGAAGCTGGGGGGCCTATAATCAATAACACTCTATTAAAAATGAGTACACTTATGCAGAAAGCTGAAATTGGATCCCTTCCTGATACAAAAATTAACTCAAGATGGATTAAATATTTAAACATAAGACCTAAAAACATAAAATCCCTAGAAAATACAGGCAATACCATTCAGGACATAGGCATGGACAAATACTTCATGACTAAAACACCAAAAGCAATGGCAACAAAAGCCAAAATGGACAAATGGGATCTAATTAAACTAAAGAGCTTCTGCATGCCGAAAGAAACTATCATCAGAGTGAACAAGCAGCCTACAGAATGGGAGAAAAATTTTGCAATCTACCCATCTGACAAAGGGCTAATATCCAGAATTTACAAAGAACTTAAACAAATTTACAGGAAAAAAACAACCCCATCAAAAAGTGGGCGAAGGATATAAACAGACACTTCTCAAAAGGTGACATTTATGCAGCCAACAAACATATGAAAAAATGTCCATCATCACTGGTCATTAGAGAAATGCAAATCAAAACCACAATGAGACACCATCTGAAGCCAGATAGAATGGCGATCATTAAAAAGTCAGGAAACAACAGAAGCTAGAGTGGATGTGGAGAAATAGGAATACTTTTGCACTGTTTTGGTGGGAGTGTAAATTAGTTCAACCATTATGGAGGACAGTGTGGTGATTCCTGAAGGATCTAGAAAAAGAAATACCATTTGACTCAGCAATCCCATTACTGGGTATATACCCAAAGATTTATAAATCATTCGATTATAAAAACACATGCACACATAAGTTTACTGTGGCACTGTTCACAATAGCAAAGACTTGGAACCAATCCAAATGCCCATCAATGATAGACTCGATAAAGAACATGCAGCACATATATACCATGGAATACTATGCAGCCATAAAAAAGGATGAATTCATGTCCTTTGCAGGGACATGGATGAAGTTGGAAACCATTATTCTCAGCAAAGTAACACAAGAACAGAAAATCAAATGCCATATGTTCTCACTCATAAGTGGGAGTTGAACAATAAGAACACATGGACACGGGAGGGAAGCATCACATCACACACCAGGGCCTGTCAAGGGGTTGGGGGGTAGGGGAAGGATAGCATTAAGAGAAATATCTAATGTAGATGACGGGATGATGGATGTAGCCAACCACTATGGCACATATATACCTATGTAACAAACCTGCACATTCTGCACATGTACCCCAGAACTTTGTTGTATATACTTTATATACACAACACTATATTTTTATATATATATACACATATACATGTATATATATACATATATATACATATATATATACATATACACACACAGTATACATATATACAGTATATATGGTATACTTATTTATATATATATATATATTTGAGAATTATTGATCTGATATGTTGTAGAAATCCATCATATTGAGATTTGTTTGATGTTTTCCCCATCAGAGACTGCAGTTACAGTCACTTGGGAAGAAAATTGCAGAGGTAAACTGCTACTTTTATCTCCTTAAATCAAAGGTACATATTATGAAATATATACATATATACATATATAAAGAGTAAACTTAATGACCAGGTCTTGTTTTCTAATATAGGACTCCAATAGAACCAGGGTTCCTTGCAGAATTGGCTGGTTCTGAGACTGAAGGAAATCCACAGGATGAGTCTTGAGTGTCTTGCAGTGCCAGAAATGAGGCAATTGCTCAGCAAACACACACACGGTGCCGGTGGTAAGTCAAAAGGACACAGGGTTGGGTGGCAAAGACTTCCAGTAGTCAATGAGGCACAGTTTGAACAACTAAATATCTGAAATAGTAGGATTATAACTTAATTCATAAAACATATATCCAGGAGTCCATACAGGTATAAATAAATGACCCAATTAATAGTTGAAAACAGAAATACTAATGAAGATTCCAAGTACCTTTTGTAGATATTCTTCCCTCAATGAGATGACGCATGTCTCTCCGCTAACGGACGTTTAGTCCGCACATGGTAATTTTCTTCCAAGAGAATGGTACAGAAATGGGGGAAGAGAAACGTTATAGTAGAAAGAACTGACTAACAGTGCTGTGGCTAGGTGGCCGAGGTCAGCGTCAACATTGGTAAGTAAAAATTTGTAATATGTATCTTTGATTTGAGGAGATAAAAGTGGCAGTTTACCTCTGTGATTTTCTTCCCAAGTGACTGTAACTGCAGTCTCTGATGAGGAAAACATCAAACAAATTTCAATTTGATGGATTTCTACACCATAACAGATCAGTAATTCTAAAATAGTTGATGTCATCGCAATAGTCAAAATCTGAGAAAATGCCACCCATGAGAGGTCCCTGAGGAGATGGGGCATCTAAGTGCAGTGTGATGCTTTGGGTGAAATCCTGCAACAGAAGGTGTGAGTGAAGCAATGACTAAGTATGGACTTTAGTTGAAAACAATGTATTACTATTGGACTATTCATTGGAACAAATGTACCACACCAATATAAAAAGTTAGTGTTAGGAAAAACTAGGTGGGGAGTACCTGGGAACGCTCTGTATTATCTGTAACTTTTTTGAAAATCTACAACTCTTCTAAAATTTAAAAGTTTATTTAAAGAAATAATTCCAAATATTTTTCCCTGTGAAAAACAAGACTGGTAAAAGGTAAGCACTGACTTTTTCAAAGCCGCCTTCTACATTTGACACTCATATTGGGCTGAGGCAAGCAAGTAAATATCTCTGTCTCTCCCCTCTCTCTCACTTTGCTCATTCTCTGATAGAGTTTCCTTATCATGGCTTCCATAATGCTCTAGAACTGTACTAGCACTCATGCTAAGATAATCCACACAAATAATTACTCCTCGATTAAATAAAAATGCTTAGAATATTTGGCAGCCTTCATCCTCTGGTGTGATTGAATTTATCTTCAAGAATATTTTGTATAAGGCAAAGTGTGTAGAGAGAGAAATGCTCACCAGCTATCTTGTGCTCATGGGAGAAAGTCCAGGAGAGCTCCAGGAGCCACAAACCCAGGAGCTCACACTTCCAAACTAACTCCAGCAACTGATGCTCACAGGCTCATTGCCACAAAAGCAAAGCAAATAAACCCTTTTTTGGTTGCATGAATGAAATACCTAACCAATGTATACATCTGAATCATAACTTCAAACCACCAGGAAATGTACACAGCTTTCTGCCCTATGTGTGTCTCCTGCCTACGATACTTTGCTCTTGTTATTTCTTGACTGAAATATATTTATGTGGAGCGTTCATCTGATTAACATCTTGGTGCCCTGTGAACACAGCTTGGTAGGAATGCTGGTTCCCACCTTTGACCCACACCACTTTTCACAGGCTATTATCTTAGCACCTGCCATGATTAATTTTATGTACATCCTCAGTAAACTTCCCTACTAATCATATGTTTATAAAAGTCAAAGAATTTTACTTATTTTTCTGTCTACACTGCCTAATATATGACATGTAACCAACACTAACATATATGTTGGCTGAATTTATGAAGGAAATAAATACACGTGCTTTTCTATTCAAACATTCTTAATAGAATAATAAAAGTGTTATCCATCCCATGCATCACGTTTTTTGTTTTTTAGAGATAAGGTCTTGCTGTCTCTCCAGGCTGGAGTACACTGGTGTGAACACAGCTCACGCCAGTCTTGAGCTCCTGGACTCAGGCAATTCCCCTCCCTTCCAAAGCAATCAGAACTATAAGTGTGCACCCCCTTATCTGGGCAATTAAAAAAAATTGGTAGAGATGGAGTTCTTTCTGTGTTTCCCCAGGCTGGTTTGGAACCCTTGACCTCAAGCAATCTTCCTGCCTCAGCCTCCCAAAGCACTGGGATCATAAGCATGAGCCACCAGATGGCCCAGTACACCACTCTTAACAGAAGGAAAATGAGCTGATTTTTATTTTAGCCCTTATGTTAATTTTGTCTAGCAAGTATATGTATCCAACACATCCATGCACCCATAGACACACAGACCCCAAATTACCAATAAACAAAATGGATGTACCTTAGTGCTTAACTTGTTCACAAATGTGTCCAATATTTTCAGAAGAATGGCAATAGCACCTGTCTCCTTGGGTCTATTTACTTGCAAATTTATTCATGATGGGAATAAAATGATTCTGTCATATTTAATCTTTAGATTCTGTAAATATAGACATGTAAATTTTGAGGAATGCATAATTTCAATAAGCTGCAATGAGAACCAATAATTTGGATGTCTCATGGAGCTCATTAAATGTGATATTTTGCACACTTCAAATCTGATTCTCACAAAACGTCAGCAATAAAAACTCCTAAACCAAGTAAAATTATTTTTATAAATGTTCCATTTATTTCAAATAATATTTGACTTAAAAAGCTACAATTTATTAGAAGAATTTTGACATTTAGATTTTCTCATAATGTAATTGGATCTGTTTGTCCAACATTCTATTAAATACTTAGTAGCATTCTAAAATAGAGATTTTGTACAATATACCTGTGGTGTTCCACTATATTTTTTAAAATATGTGCAATCAACCCTACTTAATTTCCCTTGAAAATGTATAAATTGTTTTAATATACCAATTATCAAAAAAATGTGTGATTAAATTTGAACAGTAATAGAATTTCCTGACTTAAACATCTTTTAAAGGCTAAATGACTAGTTGTAAATGTTAAATCAAAACAGAAATAAAAAATGAGAATCAATCTATACTTTTACTGCATTTTAAAGACATCTTTCATGAAGTTTTAGATATTAAGCTATCTTCTTATGAGTCTCCAAAATGATTAACTTTCAGTGATATACACCTTTGGTTCAGCTACATATTTGAAACAATTTTAAAAGTGATGATATCTTTTTAATTAGCTATAACTGTAATGTGTAGTCCATCAAATCTGACAACGTGCATTAGGCAAGAGCTACACCAACCTATTGTGATACATAATTATTGATCATTATTTTACATTTTGTGATGTGTATCAATATTGATAGTATCAATATTAAAGAGTGATGTACATTTTTCAGAAATTAACTGCAAGTGCAAAGGGCAATCCAAGCGAAGGCACCTCTTGGACTAAGATTTGACAAAGCTTCAGTGACTGCACAGCAACAGAGCTTCTGAGTTACAACTGGAGAGTGGCTGAGAAAGAAAGCCATGTGGGTACCACCCAAAGGTGGGCCATCCTTCAATTTCAAACAGTAAAGGAAGTGTCCAGCCACAAAGGTGTTCTAGCATCGAAGCAAAAATTACAGTAAGCAACTTATGTCAGAAACAAGTATGATCATGATTTTCAATGTTAGATTTGGGTCTTCAGCCACCAGCCATGCTTCATGAGCCTCAGCTAGAAATAATTTCACAAGTACAGTTGACCTGGAAGAATTGCTTTCAAGCACGAATGTCCCAAAACTTCCTGGAGCTCCATAAAAACTACAAATGTGACTGACACTTATGTGCAAAGATGTGTATAACTTGTAAAACTATCTTCTTAAAGTGTAAAGATAGAACAAATTTTTAAAATCCTCTACACAAATAAATAATGATGAAAATGATGAGTAAGAAAGTATGGTTACCATAAAAGTTAAGTATGGTAATTCCTGTAAGTCCCTTCACTACAGAAATTTCCTTAAAAATATAAATGTGTGTGCATTCTGAAGTAAGTCTGATATGATACAACTCACAGGAATTAAGTTGTCATTATTGGTTGTTGAAATGAACATTGAATTTGTTTCCTTGATTTTGCTTACCTGTATCTTACTTACTCATATTTATTTAGTAATACATATTAAACTATATGCAAAATTAAAAATAGAAAATCGTATATAAAAAATGTTGAAGATGACTATTTTTGGATCATTCAAAGGATTCATTAGAATTAAAGATCTTCTTTACCATATTAAAATTACATTTTGGTATCCCAAATTTGAATTACATAAGATGGCTTCCTCTAGGAAAGATGGATTGGAGCTAGATTTTGTGGGTGAATATGTCTGTTGCATAATTGAAGATTCACAATTTAAAGGTCAAATTATTTTTTATTAGTAACTTGGATGGAAATCTCTCTAAATGCAATAGTACCAGCCTTTTATCTGTTGTACAAACCACTATAAAAATGTACTCTTTGTTCTCATTGTGGATATTATTCTCTTGTATTATAATACAAACATACCCCTAAAGGCAGGCGGAGACTATGTGTGACACTGGTGAATGCTATGGCTCTAAATGGCTTCTAAATGAAAGAGATCTTGCTGTCCACCCAGTCTACATCCTTTGCAGCCTTATCTGAGCCATCTGCCCACATCCTGGACCTGCTTAGGTAGTCTGGGTCCTAGCGATAGGTACACCGGCTGTTTGAAAGTATGACTGGCCAAAAGATTTTAGAATAATTTATGCCAAGATGATAGCACACCACTGTAACAAGAGCTGCCAGAAACGATGCAGACATGCAAATATCTGACTCACACAGACATAAGAAACGAAACTCACTCCTTTCTCTCCATACATTTAGAGAAGGACTCATTTTTCATACTGAAGACTCAAAGCAGAGTGTCCAATCCTCTCCATTTTGTGTGTTTGAGAGAGTTACCCACTCAAACTTCTAAGGATATCCATTCTAATTTTCTCCAGGACCCACAATTTTGCTCAACAGAAGACCTTACAGCTTTCAATTCCAGGTAAGAAGGAAGGCAGGGTAACTTAAAGACAATTTACTACCCAAGAAAACCTGTTCATGCATGCAGCATGGATACTACCAAAGGCACTTCATATCTTATCTCCGTGGAGGTTCGATCAGCACAAAGGTCACTCTGATCTCCAGAATGTGATCACCTCATTCCTACCACCGATGCTCAAAACTAACTGGTTAATAAGGACGAGCAGTTATCAATATTTTCCCAACTCTCCATAGTAATAAAGCACAAAATCCAATGAATAAAATCAAATGTACAGATCTGATATGATTTTGGTCCAAATAGTAATCATCAAGTTTTCACAAAGTAATCAGAAAGATGAATTTGGGTGTGGGAGATGAGTTTCTCCTTCCTTTTGTGGATGGAATCATGGTTCACAAAAGGTAAAGAGACTGGTAAGAACAGTAGAAACATTAAAAAAAACATTGATGATAGCCAGAAGGCCAGAGTTAGGCAAGTTTCACAGAGTGATTTTGAACATCAGGTATAATCTCTGTCATAAGAAAACTTCAAAAGCTGCATTAATTTGATGTTTAATGCGTAACTGGATACCTAGTGGAAGGGTTTGGTTTTAGTAGAGAATTTTCTACATTTATTGGTGAGCAAGGGCAGGACTCAGTTCTGCCCATGAGTGCAGCACCATGTTGAACTGTTTCTTCCAAAATCAAAACATCTATTGCATGCAGGCTGCGCTCGCACTGACATAGCTATGAAAGAAACATCTTCAAAATGTTCACTATAAGCCTCTCTAAATCCTTCTTAATGTCTGATTTCTATCATGAGCTAAAAATTTAATTACTTACAAAAAATTACAAAATGAAAAACCTTTTTGAAGGTTAAAACCTCTCTTTTTTTTTCTTGCCCTCATACCTGGCCTTTAGCATTATGAATTGCTGATTTTATCTATACAACCAATGTTAAGTTAAACATGGAAGGCAAATATGTCCTGGTTGGACAAAGTTCTAGTTTTTTTCTCTACTGCTTTGGTATTGGATTCAGTTAACCGTCTACTTTTACTTTCAACAGTGCCCTGGTTTGAGTGATAAATTAGATGGTTACTTATTATATAGGGTAAGAGTCAGAGATATGTTTGGTGAAAGCCTAATAAAAGTGCTTAAACTTACCAAACTTTGAAGGCTACTGCCCAGCAGGTTAAGATACTTACTACTTTGGGTGACAATGATACCACAACAAAATCAAAGCTTTATTTCTTTACTTTTTAGTTTTTGAAACAAAGTCTTGCTCTGTCACCCAGCTGGAGTGCAGTGGTATGATCTTGGCTCACTGCAACCTCTGCTGTCCCAGTTCAAGTGATTCTACTGCCTCAGCCTTCCCAGTATCTGGGACTACAGGCGTGCACCACCAGGCACAGCTAATTTTTTGTATTTTAGTAGAGACAGGGTTTCACCGTGTTGACCAGGATGGTCTTGATCTCCTGACCTCATAATCTGCCTGCCTCGGCCTCCCAAAGCGCTGGGATTACAGGCACGAGCTATCACGCCCGGCCACAAGCATTATTTAAAAAGGAAGAGGCACAGTTTTCTCTGTTCTCCAGCAAGCTGGTTTTCATTAACAAGTGACCTCTCTGTTTTCTTAAATGGTGAATGCAGATTAAACTAAAATCTCTAAAGGAGTTTACACATTTAATATGTAATGATTCCAGAGATCCTTTTGAGATGAGTTTCACCCGGGAAAACCAAGGACAGAATGTCAAGTAGATTAAACTTTTTTCCCTTCCAGAATAAGCTTTTGGGTCCATTCCAGACATATTGCTATTTAATCTCTTTAAATGTTGATTGAGAGAAAGAAATACTTCCCATGTTAGGAGGCGGCCTAATTAAATCAGGCGTCATTGACTATCACCTGTGAAGCTTTAGGAAGGGAACTTCACTCAGTGTAATGACCGATTTAAAATGGTGACTGACTGCACTGTTTCACCTCTCAACTTTCTGATTCTCAAGGAACTTATGTCTAGATTGTTTAACAAAAGCAAACTACACAAAATTTCTGTCGGAATACTCTGCGGCCATAAAAGCAATGAGATCATGCCCTTTGCAGGGATATGGATGAAGCTGGAAGCCATTATCCTCAGTTGGAAGCCATTATCCGTAGGAACAGAAAACCAAACACTGCATGTTCTTCCTTATAAGTTGGAGTTGGACAATGAGAATACATGGACACAGGGATGGGAACAACACACTCTAGGGCCTGTTGGGGGTGGGGGCAGGGAGAGCATTAGGAAAAATATCTAATGCATGCTGGGCTTAATATCTAGGTGATGCGTTGACAGATGCAGCAAACCACCATGGCATGTGTTTACCTTTGTTACAAACCTGTACATCCTTCCCCTGTACCCCAGAACTTAATTTTTTTATTAAAGACACATTCTGGTGTTGTCCTCATAGGTGAGATTTCCACGTTGTTGAGGTACACACATCATGGCACACTATAGACTACTCTCAGAAATAGTCACAAGTGTTTAAATAAAAATACATATTTTCCTCACACTGCCATAACAAAATACCAAAAACTGGGTGGTTTAAACAACAGAAATTTGTTGCCTCACAGTCCTGAACACTAGACATACAAGTTTAAGGTGTTAGCCAGGCCACGGTCCCTTTGCTTTCAGGAGAGAATCCTCCCGTGGGTCATCCTAGCCTCTCGCGTTAGCTGGCAATTCTTGGCATTTTTGGCTTGTAGATGCAGCCGTCCAGTCACACGTCCAGCTTCTCCCTGTGTCTTCACGTCATTTTCTCTCCATGATTGTGCCTGTTTCAAAATTTCCAACTTTTTATAGACACCAGTCATACTGGACCAGGGCTCACTCTAATCCTCTCATCTTACTAATAATTAGCAATGCAGGAACTTTTCTGTTCCTCAAAATCCACACCACTACTTGTTATTTTCTGGCTTTCTGGTTCTTCTTTTTTAATCCTGCGGGTGTCTCGTTATTTTTGGTTTCGCTCTCCTATTACTATTGCAGTTGATGATCTCTCCACTTACACCTCTGACATCACAACTTCTTTCAGTGGAGGTTTTGGCAACTTTCATTGATTGACCATCCTCTTTATACATTCTAGATGTTAACTGATTGTTGATCTCCGTTATTATAAATATCTTCTTCCAATCCATTATCTCCATCTTAACTTTGTACACAAAGCCTACTGTTGAACAGAAATTCTTAATTTTGCTGTTTTTAACTCCAATGATGTGTTCACCTATGTTTTAAGATTTTTTTTTCTTAAGGCTAAGAAAATTTACCTTTACAAAATGGTTATAAAGCTGTATTTTTAAAAATACTCTCCTCTTAGTTTCAGTTTTATATTTAATGTTTGAGTCACTAATTTATTGAGATTTACTTTGAACAGGTATGATGCAGAGATTCAAGATTAAAATTTGCTTTGCTGAGCTAGTTTCCCGCTAGGATCTACCATGGGTCTTATCATTTCCTCACTGTCTCAGGCTGCCATTCAATTCACAGACCAAGTCCTCATCCATCCATGGTCTCTTTTTTAGAATTTCCATTCCATCCCATTAGCTTCTTTGTCTGTTTCTGTAATTTACTATACACTGTGTTTCTCCCACACCATTTTATATATCACTATTTGGTAGAGGCATTTTACCTCTTTTGGCCTTATTTTTCAGATATTCTTATGTATTTTAAGATGCAGACTGTAGAAAAATATAAATTGTAGGATATGAATATGAAGTTCATTTTTCAACTTCCCTACAAAAACACTGCAGAAATTTTCATGGAAAAGAAATTAATTATGAATACAATTGCCCTTATTTATCATATTTTTAAGAGAAGTTTAATTTTCCCCATACATTTCTAGTACATGCTCCATCAAGTCAACTTCTAGCTATTTTTGTGGCTTTTGGTTATTTACTTTCTAATGCATTTTTAAGGATGTTAGTGTTAGGTCTATTTGTAAATTAATCACATATCTGTAAACTTTGCCAAATTCTTTTTAGTTTTGTAATAGCTTATCTCTTAATACTTTGCTAATTATATGAAATTTCCAAACCAGATAATTATATGCTGTGCAAATTATGAAATGTGTCCCTATATTCTAATTTTTCTGCTTTTAAAAACATTTGTGTGCCTTATTGCTCTGTCTAGAACCTATGGTTCCACATTGACTATTCTCTTCTTTACTCTTAGAAATATCCATGACTTGTTATTGCAAACTTCATGGAAATAGGGTATAAAATTTCTATATATCACACATGCTCTTTGCTGTAGGATAATCTAGTGGTCTATAGAATATTAAGCAGGCTTCTTTTTTAAGTTTTGAGAATTTCTGAGAATATTTGAGAAATTTATCTTTTATTTTTAATTTCTGGAGAGCTCTTTTTTAATTTCCAAAGCTCAGTGGGTGAATTGTATCATTCTTTTTAGCACATACCGAAAGGGTTGTATCATAAATTAACGTGGTAAATTGCATTATAGTATTTTCTGATTTCTAATTAATTCCACTTAATTATTTTAGTCATCTTTTTCTAATTATGCTATCCTATATTTTAAATAAATTTGAGTCGGTTATAAGCATATTATCATCATAAATTACATTTTGCTTTATTTAGTACTCTAAAATTCCATGAAAACAAAGAATAAAGACTAATAATAACATGAAGATCTCGACAGATTATTATGAACTTATTATTTCTTAAGCTCTTCTCTAAATCATCTTTCTTTTCAATGATGAGCTATTGTAGTTTTAAGAAACTACTATTTTGTTAAATTTTTCCACTGGACAAATATGAGCTTCTTAATAGAATGGTAGCTCAGTTCCAAATGCTTAGGAAAAGAAGGACTTATACTCAGTTTCTCAGTCCTCACTAATGTTGTGAATATTTATCTCTTCACCTCAATCCTGAGGATAGCTCAAAGAAATAATTGTTTGCCAAAAGGCAATTGGAAAATTGTGACTTCTAAATTGGCTATTTCTATGCAAAGTGTTTTGGCCTTTTTAGGAGGTGCTGTATTAGGACTTTCTAATTAACTTCAATTTGCAAATCACAGTTGACTAATTTGCAAATTCTATGTATTAATGTGAGTCAAGAATAGTTAATATTAAGTGTTGCCTAATCAGGTTACAAAAATAATAGAAGAATCATCAGCTTGGTGTTTATTAATACAAAGAACACTTGGAACACAGTGTGGTCTCTGAGCAAAACAATAAATGAGCACATTCATGCATACCAAAGAAGAAACCGAAAATCCCAAACTCTCATCTGAATAAATTGCTCTTACGGAAACCATTTTGTTTTAAAGCTGATAAAGGTCCTACACAGCAGGTTGACATAGTAACAGAGACATTATGTGACCATTTTTATAACATTTCAGCTCAACTCTCTCACAACAGCCTGTAATACTTATATTTCTATCATCAAAATGCCTAGGATGTGTTTTTCTTCCGACACGTTTTATTCATTGAAATAGCAAGATTTTCTAGGGTGTTATTAGTCCATTCTCACATTGCTATAAAGAACTGCCCAGGACTGAGTAATTTATAAGGAAAAGAGGTTTAATTCACTCAGTTCTGCATGGCTGAGGAGGTCTAAGGGAACTTACAATCATGGAGAAAGTACCCCTTCAGAGGGTGGCAGTAGAGTAAGTGAGTGTGGAGCAAAGGGGGAAAGCCCTTTATAAAACCATCAGATTTTGGCCAGGTGCAGTGGCTCCTGCCTGCAATGCCAGTATTTTGGGAGGCCAAGGCGGGTAGATCACGAGGCCAAGAGATCGAGACCATCCTGGCTAACACACTGAAAACCATCTCTACTTAAAATACAAAAATAAAAGAAAAAAAAAGTAGCTGGGCATGGTGGCAGACACCTGTAGTCCCAGCTACTTGGGAGGCTGATGCAGGAGGTGGAGGTTGTAGTGAGCGAAGATCGTACCACTGCCCTCCAGCCTGGGCAACAAAGCAAGACTCCATTGCAAAAAAAAAAAAATTAGACTTCTTGAGAACTCACTCAGTATCATGAGAACAGCATGGCGGGACCACCCTCAAACATGATCTAATCACCTCCCATGAGGTCCCTCCTCCAACACATGGGGATTACAATTTATATTACAATTCAAGATGAGATTTGAGTGGGGACACAGAGTCAGACCATAGGATATCATAGGTAATAGGTAGGATTATCCATCATTCATTCACCTTATTGAATGATTAATATATTAATATCTGCTAATTACAGTGTTAGGGATTTGAGAATATACAATACTTGTGAAATTTTGTTCTTTGTTTTGAATGTGGTTATCACCTCCACTGGATTATAAAATCCTTGAAGACTGAGGCTCTATTTTTTGCTTTATTTTACTCCTCTGGATATATCCAAGGTATGGCACAGCTCTGGAATAACATAAGGGCAACACAAATGCATACTAAAAAGATAATGAATAAAAGAATGGAAGATGCATTAAGATACCATTGGATAAGAACCCAAGTGACATTGTAGCAGGGAACTGGTAGAAAAAAAAGGCAACCTGAATAATGAGTAAGCTTTAAGCTACAGATATGGAAAAGAAAATAGAAAATACATTTTAAATCAGATTTCAACTTTCCCTGAATAAATTACAGTTCCTTAATTCTGAGCTTGCAAAAAGCTATCCAATTTTGTCAACTAATGTACAATCCAAATAGATGGCTGAGGTTGCAACAATATTAACTTTATCAGAGTTTAGTGTACAATATTGAATATTTGGAAACTGCTGAATTTTCAATATTTAATATTCATGAGGCTTTTAATTAGTTTGAAAGCTGGCCATTATGTCAAGATCACTAAACCTACACTCCATCCCAAACTAAGAATTTTGCACATTCATTAAAATTAGGGGTTGGAGAGAAACTGTTTTTAATTAAAGAGCAAAAACTACCAATACCCATTTTTAAACAAGAAATATTAAATAAAAGAGACACAAACAGATGGAAAAACATTCCATGCTCATGATTGGGAAGAATCAATATTGTGAAAATGGCTATACTGCCCAAAGTAGTTTATAGATTCAACACTATCCCCATCAAACTGCCTATGATCCTCTTCACAGAACTGGAAAAAATCACCTTAAACTTCATTTGCAACCAAAAGAGAGCCTGCATAGCCAAGACACTCCTAAGCAAAAAGAACAAAGCTGGAGGCATCACGCTACCTGACTTCAAACTATACTACAAGGCTACAGTATTCAAAACAGCATGGTACTGGTACCAAAACAGAGATATAGACCAGTGGAACAGAACAGAGGCCTCAGAGGAAATGCCACACATCTCAAACTATCTGATCTTTGACAAACCTGACAAAAACAAACACTGGGGAAAGGATTCCCTGTTTAATAAATGGTGTTGGGAAAACTGGCTAGCTGTGTGCAGAAAGCAGAAACTGGACCCCTTCCTGACACCTTACACTAAAATTAACTCCAGATGGATTAAAGACTTAAACATAAAACCTAACACTATAAAAACCCTAGAAGAAAATCTAGGCAAAACCATTCAGGACATAGGCATAGGCAAGGACTTCAGGACTAAAACACCAAAAGCATTGGTAACAAAAGCCAAGATTGACAAGTGGGATCTAATTAAACTCCAGAGCTTCTGCACAGCAACAGAAACAATCATTAGAGTGAACCGGCAATCAACAGAATGGCAAAAATTTTTGCAATCTACCCATCTGACAAAGGGCTAATATCCAGAATCTACAAAGAACTAAAACAGATTTACAAGAAACAAAGAAACAAACCCATTCAAAACTGGGCGAAGGACATGAACAGACACTTTTCAAAAGAAGACATATATGAGGCAAAGAAACATATGAAAAAATGCTCATCATCACTGGTCATTAGAGAAATGGAAATCAAAACCATGTTGAGATACCATCTCATGCCAGTTAGAATTGTGATCATTAAAAAATCTGGAGACAACAGATGCTGGAGAGGATGTGGAGAAGCAGGAACACTTTTACACTGTTGGTGGGAGTGTAAATTAGTTCAACCATTGTGGAAGACAGTATGACGATTCCTCAAGGATGTAGAAATAGAAATTCCATTTGACCCAGCAATCCCATTACTGAGTTTATATCCAAAGGATTATAAATCATTCTGTTATAAAGACACATGCACATATATGTTAACTGTGGTACTGTTTACAATAGCAAAGACCTGGAACCAACCCAAATGCCTATCGATGATAGACTGGACAAGGAAAATGTGGCACATACACATCATGGAATACTATGCAGCCATTAAAAAAGATGAGTTTGTGTCCTTTGTAGGGACATGGATGAATCTGGAAACCATCATTCTCAGCAAACTGACACAAGAACAGAAAACCAGGCACTGCATGTTCTCACTCACAGGCAGGTGTTGAACAATGAGACCACGTGGACCCAGGGGGAGGAGCAACACACACTGGGGTCTGTTGTGGGGGATTAGGGGAGGGACAGTGTGAGGTAGGGAGATTGGGGAGGGATAACATGGGGAGCAATGTCAGATGTAGGTGACAGGGGAATGGAGGCAGCCACTCCCGTTACCATGTGTGTACCTATGCAACAATCCTGCATGTTCTGCACATGTACCCCAGAACTTAAAATGGAATAAGTTATAATTATGTGCAATATGTTATAATTATAATTATAAGGAGTAAAATATAATTATAAAGAGTAAAATAAATTTATATATATATATACACACACACACACACACACACATATATGTGTGCGTATATATGTGTGTGTGTGTGTATATATATATATAAATTTATTGCATTATATATATATATATATATATATATATATATATATATAAAGATGATGGAAAACTCTACTCTAGAAACTTTTCGGAAACGATGACACACACACACACACACATATATATATATATATACACACATATATATATATATATATGGATGATATGTATATATGGATGATATATATATATATATATGGATGATGATGGAAAACTCTACCCTAGAAACTTTTCAGAAATGATGATAGGTACATCAAATTGTGCACTTAGTTTCAACAGCACCATCTGTTGGGGACCTGAAACAATGTCAGCCATCAGTGCTATGTGGGTACAATCATTTGCTAATCCTTTACTAATTTAAAAAGAAGATAGTAAAAACATCTTTAGAAATTAATATGCATCATCTAATTTGAAGAAGTGGCAATCTGTTCAACTATTCTAACCAGTGGTAGGTTAAGAGAAAATCGTCAGGAAAGATATAATGAGATGAAGAAGGTACATTGATTATAAATACAATTGTGCTTTCAAGAGCTTATCTTGTTGTCCCTGAAAACCACTAGACTTCAGATTCACTGCATTAGCCTTCCCACATCTCTGATGACTACATTTTCGGGGTGTGGATACCAGGAATGGCACCCAAAACAAATATATGGACCTCAGAATTAAAAGTACTGTACTAAAAATATACTGTTTCTTTTAACCTACTTACTGAATTCACTTTCTTGGTCACTTTTCTTTGAGCTTCAGCTCTTTTCCATGTGTCCTCATTAAATAAGGCATTAAGAATTAGATAACATTATGGATGTTTTATCAATTTAAGGTTGTAATGAATTTTGGCAGCTATGTCAAAATCTTCTCCCATTTTTGACATGCAATTTGATAGCCAAAAATATCTTATTCAATAATTTTAAGGTTGATTTTTTATTTAAATAGTTATACACTTAAACATGCTGCATCCAGCAAGAAAGGGGAAAGATAGTTTCCAATGGAGGTCTCAAGGGAGTCTGGCTCTGCTAACACCTTGATTTCAGGCTTCCTACCCTCCAAGATGGAGACAATACATTTCTGTTTGCACTTAGTTTGCAGTTCTTTGTTACAACATCCCTAGGAACCAATACATACATGAAGTCTAAGAAGTATATTTCTTATATTATTATGTTTTAAAATTGTGACTCTAATTCCAGTTTCTCTATGACCACTATTACGACTGCTGCTGCTATTACTACAAAGAAAGTGTGGCATGTAATGCATTTTAATAGGTGTTAAATTAGTTAATTCTCATAATAGCCCAGTTGGGGAAAGACTAACACCTCAATTGATAGGAAGAAAATGGTAGATGGGTTTAAAATGTCTCTAATTGTCATAGTAGTAAGTGACAGACAGAATTTAAATATGGGCCACCTGTATAAAAATACATATTACTCATTAAAGGGGTTTATAGTAAATTTGCCAGATCAAATTAAATAATAAAATCAATAGTTTTACACTGCAATGAAACTAAATAGCTTCAGAAGAGAAAATAATGATATTCTATCAGAAAACTAAAATACACAGAACTGAAAGTCCAAAAGATACAAACCTATGTGAAAAAATTATAAAATTTCCTTAAGACAATAATCTGGATAACTGGAGTGGTATACAGTTTTCCTCAATAAAGTAATTACATGCCACACTTCCTTTATAGTAATAGCAGCAGTCATAATAGTGGTCATAGAGAAACTGAAAATTTTAAAATTTTCAGGGTATGAAACTTTAAAATTAGCTAAGATAATTTTCAACATAAAAGATAATTACTTAGAACCTACATTATACTTATGTAAAATTATAAATCTTACAAAAATTCTAATAAGAATATGGGAGTTTTGTGCTTCTATAAGCATAAACACGTGAATCAATGAACCAAACAAAGTCGATAAAGAGATATAAGTGTGTTTAAGAAGTCAGTATCTGAAAAAGTTTGTGTTTCAATTCACTGAAGAATAAACAATGTTTAGGAGATTGTTGAGGACTTCAAGTCACATCATAAATTACAAAGGGATAAAATGTGTATAGATTTAAGAAAGGAAACTTTATTGTTACAGAAAAATATAATAACTCTATAATCTACAATTCTAAAGCCTCTCTAACTGTGAAACTGAAGTCAGAAAGTAAATATAATAGAAATGAAAAAGAATAAAGATTAGAGTGAATGTTTAAAATGTCTCTCTACGAATCCAGGTATATTTATTTTCTCACTCCATTGAAGAACATAAAGAAAATTAGATTGACACAAATTAATCCCGGAGACCCTACTGTGCCTTGAATAACATGTCTTTGATTTTTAAAAAAATGTTTATAGGCAACATGTTAAATATTTTACTAGTATATGAGTTCAAAAAATATCTGTATGAATTTGTGATGGCAAACATTTAAATTCAGAGTACTATAATAAACTAGGTAAATTTTTAAAAGTTTATGTGACTTTCCAAGAGACAACAGATGCGGGAGAAGATGTGGAGAAACAGGAATACTTTCACACAGTTGGTGGGAGGGTAAATTAGCTCAACCATTGTGGAAGACAGTGTGGTGATTCCTCAAGGATCCAGAACTAGAAATACTATTTAACCCAGCAATCTCATTACTGGACATATACCCAAAGAATTATAAATCATTCTATTATAAAGACACATGCACACATGTTTATTGTAGCACTGTTCACAATAGCAAAGACTTGGAATGAATCCAAATGCCCATCAATGACAGACTGGTTAAAGAAAGTATGGCACATATACACCATGGAATACTATGCAGCCATAAAAATGAATGAATTTGTGTCCTTTGCAGGGATGTGGATGAAGCTAGAAACCATCATCGTCAGCAAACTGACACAAGAACAAAAACCAAACACTACATGCTGTCACTTATAAATGGGAGCTGAACAATGATAACACATGGACACAGGGAAGGGAACATCACGCACCAAGGCCTGTCAGGGAAGGGAGGGCTAGAGAAGGGTTAAAATTTGGAGAAGTACCACATGTAGATGATGGGGTGATGAAATGCAGCCAAGCACCATAGCACATGTACACCTATGTAACAAACCTACACATTCTGCACATGTACCCCAGAACTTAAAGTATAATAATTAAAAAAAAGTTTATCTGACTTTGATTCAAAAACAGCAACTCAAAATATGCAACAATAGAGGTTTCCACATGAGCTTCCAGAATCAGCATCCAAATTTCTAAAACCTGGGGCACTCAGTTATGTTCTTTGAAGCATGCTATGAAAAGGGCATTCACTGCTTCAATTTATGAAGATTTTCCAGACTTATTTTGGATAATAACCAACCACCTGGCTCCTGTTGGCCTTCATGAAAACTAACTCAGAATCAAATGAAATCTCTGAAGAAATCTTTATAATGACGTTTTCCGATTGCCAACGGCAAGCTTGGGCCACACGGCAGTCATGAAAAGGTGAAGAACACAAGCTGTGAAACATCTTAGCTCTGTGGTATTAATGGAATTTTGATCAAGGTTCATTTGCACTATCCTGGGCAAATTCCAATTGAGGCTTCTTCCTACTCCGCTGGCTTCATTCAGTGGACTTCGTAGCTGGGGCATCTCATGCCCTCTCTTCCTTCTTTTACCATTCTAATTTAGGAACCCAAATTAAACCTTTTCTACAAAATATTCAACAACTGGACGTGTCTCACAGGGATTACCTCTCAGAACAAACAGTCTGTTCCCCAAGTGGTATTATTCATTCTCACATACTGCATTCCAGTTCTATCGCTTGTATAGTGTCTGCTTTCCTCAAATAAAAGGTATTTGAAGACAGAGATGAAACCTTATATTTATTCTGTATCTCTGGAGAATACTAAGGATTAAAAAAAAAACTAAACCTAAATATGATTCTTGGGAATAAAAAGAGCAAAATGAATCACCAATTCAGTGACTGGCCAAAACCAGAACACATTATTTGGGTCATGATAGTCTTTTCTGGGCTTATTAAATGAAGACAAAGACAAAACAGCAAAAAGCTTCCTTGGCTTATGATGAGAGAGCAGGCATTACCTGATTGTGTCTTCCGTGGCTTACCCTGAGAATATGCATCGTTCCAGCCTCTACGAGCTGAATGCAAGGAAAGATCTGATGACAGCTTTGTAGCTGCATCCGTTCATCTCACCACGTAGTTGAGAAACGACTTTTAAATAACTAATTCAGAAGCTACTTAAATCCTACCAGTTTCCACAGCTGAAAAAACAGTGAAAGAAAGTGATGTTACTATGCAGAAAGGGCATCGGTTGCATCTTGCAAGTGAAGACCCTGAGCATTCTGAGTGGAATCGGGGTCAATTTCCAGTCTCACTTGCTTTGCTGTAGTTAAGACAACCGGGCAGAAAAGAAAAGCAGAAAACGACAAGGTGGCTTAGACAGAATGGTGAGTGCTTCATGGAGGCATCCTGAAAACTGTAAGATCCTCATGACTGACAGAAAAGGACTCATGGCCATAAATCTCATAGTAAAAGCAAACACACTGGGATACTGACACCAAAAGCAAGAGCTGAGGAAAAAGAACGAAAGTAGCCATAGGAAGTGAATGCTGAGAAGGCGGTTTTGGTCTGTTGTTCTCTTTATCATCCCCTCTCTGGTTTTTCATTCTAATCCAATACTGACCCCCTGACGAGCCACTGTGAGTGAGTGTCAGTCCCTCACCCACATGGGCAATTCTGCGGATATACTCTTATCTTGCAAACAGACCCATGTTGATACACTTCTCCAGAGGTTTCTTCTGATTTCCACCAGGGAGAAGTGAGTACCCCTTCGTGTCTAGCATGTTTTGCAACCCTCTTTTGCCCCTGCTAGTTATCTGAAAGCTTTGGGAAATGAAAATAATCACTTCTTAATCAAAAGATTGAGAACGCCTGCCAGAGGCTGCCGACCCCTCCGATATAAGAAAGAACTTGCTGGCAGGGAAGGTTGTTAAACGTCAAAATGATTCAGCAATGAAGGTTGTGGAATCAGCTCCCCTGCAAATCCAGGATAAATCACATCCCTGCAGAACTCTTGACACCAGATGACTTTTGAACAGGCAGGGTAGACTATTCCGAATGCCAAAAATTAACTAGTATGAAAAACTGTCAACGGTACAAAGGTAAACATTGTATTTCTTCCAGTTCTGCGCGATGGATTTGTCCCTGCAGTTCTCCACATCCAACATAAAAGAAATAAATGGAGTTAAGCCTCAGCCTGACTTAAGCACATTATAAATGATCCTTCCAGACAAACCACTTTCTTACTCAAAGAGATTATTTTGTCTTTCATGGCTCTTGCCCAATTCCTTAGTCTGTGTAGGCTCCAGGAGCCTCTCAAAGGGATGGAATCGCATCCCATTCTGCCAAACCTCTTAAACAGTTTGTAGAACTGGTTGGCTCCATCATGGGTAAAAGAAAAGGACGTTTTTCATTTCTTTAAGACACTGCTTCTTTTCAGAGTTTTTATGAAATGGAAACAGTTACTTATTAACTCATCATATGATTAATAAAGAGCAAAATCGGGATCTTAGTCCCTTATTCCTTTGGAAAATAAACAATAAACACACTAGACTCTGGTACCATCTCCAAAGGCTGAGGAGATAAACTACCCAAGAACTTGACAAAACTTGGCAAACAGGTAGATTTGTAGTTCCAAATGACAATTCAAAAATCATACTGATGAACTGCAGGGCAGCTGGAACAATCCTAGATCCTATGCTCTATTAGAACAAAATCATATTTTACCTTTCTACATAACTTTTGTCTTCTTTTGTGAAAAATGTATTTATTGGGGGTACTTCAGGGATATCCCCAAGCTTGGCAGATACCAGGGCTTCTTCAAGCTCTAGTTTTTCCCTGTTCTCCTCACCAGAATGTTGAACAGATCTCAGACCCCCTTTTCTTATAATACCAAGTCAAATCTAAATGAACTCATTTTTTTATGACTTTCTACTGGGACTTACCTTAGAATCAGGTGTCTTATCTAATCTGAAGACACTGGTAGTGGAAATAAATAAAAAGTGGTATCCTGAAGGCTTCTATGTTATAGAAGGGATTTCTATCCCAATGTTTGTACATGAGGGTTATGTGAGTTATTTAAGATCACATGGTAAGTGACAGAGTCAGACTATGTCATCTTTTTTCTTTCAGTCATAACAGAGTATATATTAAAGTGCTAAATGATTTTTTATTGTATTTTATGTGTCCAAAACTTTGGTGTCTTATAGACTTTTTTTTTCAAGTATCTCTTGTGAGCTTATTAAGAAAAAAGAGGTATTCAAGAAAATTGGATGGTTAACCCAATTGTCAGATAGACAATTTCTGGTCTAATTTATGCTATGTTCTCCTACCTTTAATCCATGAAGATATTTATAATAAAGTATGTATAAGTAATAATTTTTACAATGGGAGTAACCTCATCTCATCTAGAGAATCTCTCTTGTACTGCTTTTTTTTTTAAATCTAATTATCTGCTTTTAGTTTCTTCTCATTCCTCTGAATTCTGCAGTTGTCCAATAAGAGTCATCATTTCATTCAAAATATAAACCTGCCTCTCCATTGCCTACAGCCTAAAATCTAAGTCCCTTGGCATGGAGTGCAAAACCCAGCACGATCTGGTCCTAATCTATTTTCTCAGACTCATCCCTCATCATTCCCTTTTTTGGCAAAAAACTACAAGAAACACTTTGTACTCCTCTGAACTCAACAATCCATTTAAAGACTCTCTATGTTTGTACAGTCTAGAAAACATCAGCATTCACTACCTGGAATAATTCTTTTCTTTATGTTCCAAGTCAAATGCTGCCCATTTTGTGATGCTTTTTCTACTTCCTACAAGCAGTGCTACTTTTTCATAGCTCTTTTTTCTACTTATTTATTTATTTATTTACTGGAGACGGAGTCTCACTCTGTCACCAGGATGGAGTGCAGTGGTGCGATCTTGGCTCACTGCAACCTCCACCTCCTGGGTTCAAGCCATTCTCCTGCCTCAGCCTCCCGAGTAGCTGGGACTACAGGCATGTGCCACCAGGCCCAGCTAATTTTTTATATTTTTAGTATACATGGGGTTTCACCATATTGGCCAGGATGGTCTTGATCTCTTGACCTTGTGATCTGCCCACCTTAGCCTTCCAAAGTGCTGGGATTACAGGTGTGAGCCATCATGCCCAGCCTTTTCTACTTCTTTATAGCACATATTTTTCTCTTTTACATGTTTCCCTTATTGAATTATGGATTTAAAATCATGATCCCGTAGCCTGTCTGTGTGCATGTATGCACACATGAGTAGTATGTTAATGTGTGTATGCACACATGCATGGGTACCCCAGGCACTTAGTAGTGCCAACCCCATTATAAGCCTCTGTAAAGTTCATTGAATGAAACTGTTGACATGCACCATGTTTTACAGAGTTCTATCCAATGTCTATTTAGCATTTACCTCTTTAGACTGAAATGTCCTTTTATGTCAGCATCTTCATTAAGGATCATCACTTTTCTTGCAGTTTACTCTTATTTTCCCACATACATCTACATTTTAAGTTGTGACAACCAAAGACATACACAATTTCTGCAGTTACATACAGAAGAATAGCTTTTAAGCTCAAGTTGCCAAAGCCCTGTTTGAAATGAATGAGAGCCTAGGCTAAGAAACCAAACAAAATACCAATATGATCTTTAAAAGGAAAAAGATACTCCCAACAAAATTTCCCTTTGAAGATCAACCTGATGGAAAAAGTAATAAGGAATTGTTTCAAGACACCCAGGATGATGTGCTGGTTTGCAGGTTAGAGAGAAGGTCAAGGAAAGAAATTCCAGAGAGTAATGCTGGCTACCAGGCTCAGGAGAGATCCCACATTTGCTGCACAATTTTTGCTTCTGCCTCTGGAAAAATGCTGGGGAATGAACCCTGGATATCAGGATTTATAGTAGGGTGTTCCCTAGGTTTGAGAACATGCAAAAATAAGGAGTTTTCAAAAGTAAAGGCGAAACATCCTTAGATCAGCAGGGTGGATAGTCTCTGGAATTAAAGACCTCAACACATGAACTCAATTTGATTTATCTCAACAAGGAACACAGAAGCTGCAAAGATAGCTGAGATCCATTGTCAATACCCCGGTGATTATGCAGAAGTGGGAGAGCCCATCTCAAAAATGAGTAGTTTTACAGCATATGCTAAAAATCTGATAATGACCTGCATTTCCATCTCAAAACTAGTTTGCTCATTCCTGCCACAGGAACAGTGAGGGAGAAGCAGTTGAGTGAGGACATCATAAAGGTGTCAGGTGTTTTTGAACGGTGCTTCTGCCTCCATCTAAGTTCCACTGGGAATTTTTTTCTTCTCAAAATATTAAGGAGCTGTTAATAAAGCAGGTATAGCTTAAACACACTTTAGAAAGCCTCTCTACGTTTGCTGATTCAGATGTCTATCTTCACAAAAAATAATACCAATTTAAATTTTTTGGTATATTACAAAATACTGCCGAGCATTTTGAACTTTGACTCTCCAAAAACTAATACAAGGCAAAAAGGATAAAAAAATTCCATCTGTCTATCATCTAAATATCTATCCATGCAGTTATGAATTAAATACCCCAAATGACCACAGAACTACTTAGGGGTGTCAGAGCCTCTACAAATGCATTGTTCCATTTTGTTTTATTTGGCTGGTTCATAAAGATGTAAAACAACATAATTTCTATTTACAGGGCACAGTGGCTCATGCCTGTAATCCCAGCACTTTGAGACGCCAAGGTAGGTGGATCACCTGAGGTGAGGAGTTCAAGACCAGCCTGGCCAACACAATGAAACTCAATTTCTACTAAAAATACAAAAATTAACTGGGTGTGGTGGTGCACATCTGTAATCCCAGCTACTCAGGAGGCTGAGGCAGGAGAATAGCCTGAACCGGGAGGTGGAGTTTGCAAGGAGCTGAGATTGCACCATTGCACTCCAGCCTGGTGACAGAGCGAGACTGTCAAAAAAATAAATAAATAATCATCTATGGATGATCAAAGCTTGTTGGCTATCATGGTGCCTTGGGATGGTCTCTGTAAGTGATAGTGTACAATGACGTAGAGCAGATTTTATTACTTTTGCTTTAAACTGACTACAAACACTAAAAATGGAATATGCATTAGACCTAAAATAATTCTGGTACACAGCTGTGCTTTGTGAACACATACAATAAATAGCAATATTATGATCACTTAGCTCTTATTTTTCCTTTTCACTTATACTTTAACATATATTAAAAATTGACTGATTTCTTTTTATTGAGGATAATAGCTCCAAAATTCTGAAGTAAAACAACACATGGGAGATACAATGTTTATGCAGAAGGTTATCTTGGAGATACAAAGTCTGACAGGAAGAAATGAAAATAGCATTGCTTTAAGAGTTACCTTATACATAGTGTACTGACTTCATGAGCTCTCTTGAAAGCCTGGTAAATACTGTTTTACTCTCTATTTCAGATTCTGTGAGAGTAAATTCTAAGGCTGGGACTTATACAAATATCATCAGAATCCCATTAGAAAAAGCTAGTAAAAGGTAAAATAAGGGGTAAAGAATGTAACAAAAGAAATCATATGTAAGACAGAGCAAGAATAAAGATTTTATAAAACAAAAAAAGTTCTAAGAAAAATAAGTCATAGAGCTATTACTTTTCCAATTATTATTTCTTTTAAAATTTATAGTTATAGTGAAATGATTACCACAATCATTTACCCTATCCATTACTTTCCATAGTTACTTTTCATGTATGACATTAAAAATACCTAAATTCTACTCTTAACAAATTTTCAGTAATACAGAATTATTAACTATAATCCTTGTGCCCCCCATTAAATCTCTGTATTTATTCATTCTACGTAAGTACAAGTTAGTTCCCTTTTCTACCTCTCCCCTGTCTGCCCTTCCCTGTCCCTGGTAACCACCTCTCCATTCTCTGTATACTTCTATTTTTAGATGACGTATATCGGTGAGGCCATGTGGTACTTTTCTTAATGTTTCTGGTTTATTTCACTTACAGAGGGTCCTTCAGTTTCATCCACGTTGTAGCAAAGGCAGTAACTTCTATTACCTTTAAAAGACTATAAGTCATAGCACTGATTACTTTTAGAAAGGAAGAAGCTTTACTTTGTGTGATGAAGGGGTGATGACACAGATTTTGGCAAAGAGGAAACCTCGAAAAGGCTAAGACTATAAGTCTTCTATTCATCCCGCCCACTGATATTTACAATGTGCCATGCCTGGGTAGCCAAGAATGCATCTAGTGGCTAAGGTTGCAGCAGTGGGATTACCGTTGCACTTATGCAGTTCATATCCTAGGGGGGGAGATAGTTATATTCTAATGGTTACTAAGGAATTTTCAAATGTGGCTCCTCAATTTAGCAATTCGAACAGCTGAAACTATTCACAGCTTTTTAAAACTAGGCATCTAAGAAATTCTTCAAGTTAAAATGACCATGGTCTTTTTGACTAAGAAAGTCAAAAAGGCATTGACTGTGTGTATATGGTGTATGCATATGTATGAGTTTATCTCAGAAGCAGAGAAGAGGCTATGCAGTCTACCACTTCCTCGCCCTGGGCCCTTAACAATTTCTAATGGTTTAACTATTTTCTAGTGTGTGTGAGCTCAGCCTCAGATGTCTCATCAGGGTGTGCTGCAGGCAGCCTTTGAGATGAAACCAAATTAGTGCCTCAGATGAGGACCACTGGCCCACTGCCACCTTAAGCTGAGACAGAGAGAAAAATTTAAAGAAAACACCAAGCTTCTCAGTTTGCAGTGATTTCAGTATAGGAAAAACAAATTTACAAGCATCTCTTTTGATCCATGGAGAAGAAAAATAGATCCTACAACAGGTCTAGCAATATTGCAAGAATGAAAATAAAAATAGTAATAATTTTAACTTTGAGGTTTCTCTGTGCTTCCACACTGTCTTTCACTTGTGTCTCTCAATACACCTCTGAGTAAATACTAACAACCAGTATTAATCCTGTTTACAAATAAATAAGATTAGAGTTATCTTGCCAATGCCAGTAGGTATGGGAGGGGTTTCTAGCTAGTGAGCTTCCGACTTCTATGCTGCAGAAGATGCTGGCTGGCATCTTATGATGCTCTTGAAATAATTAATTACAAAGGACCTGATCTTACTAATTTGAGAAAAAATGTTATTATTTTATTTCATGTATTATTATGTTAGAGTTCTTATAGATTCACTTGTGATATTCCTCAATTTTTGTTCTTCCTTGAACATAGGTTCAAGATCCTCACCCCTAATGTTGTGGGATTACCGTGTTCAGACCCTGGAAGCCTGTCAACCTGTTTTAGCAGGATCTAGGAAAGAGATACTATCTAATCTTAGTCTCACCAAGGTATCAGAATTAAAGACATTCCTTTTTAAGTTATTTCAACTAAACATCTTTGGTCTAATATTCACCAACTAATCCTTACTGTGCACACAATTTAGTTTATCATGCAATATTTAAAATTGTCAGGAAACCCTAAATTACATATTCCTTTACTGCTGTATGTATTTGAAAAGCTTGTGAGCTGTTTGCTTGCAACCGATGGATACAATGCAATCAAATCCAGAACTTCCAAAAAGATTGAGAAGGACTGAGTTTCTGCATCTACAAGGCTTTCAGTTGGAAGCTAAATCTCGCTATTTAAAGACACCACTTCTTCTGTGTATGCCCTCATAGCAGTTGTTATTTCTTCTCTGTCCTTTCTCAAAAAGTATTTGATGACTTGTTGAATGAATAAAAAAGCATCTTATGTTCAGTTCTAGGAGTCTACAGTATAGTAGGTTAAGAAAAATTCCTAGCCTACAACCTATAACTTATAAATCAACTGAAGAATAGCTAAGCAGCCTAAAGGTTTATTTCATTGTATGCCAGCTCTACTTTTAGAACCCATTATGTGGAAGGAATTCTGCTGTATATATGATTGCAGGCATAAACACATTCTATGAAATATTAACTATTCAAAATCCTCAGCAGAGATGAGATTATCATTTTAAACCATTTTAACTTGTGTGTTAAAGTTTTCCTTAGTAGACTGGATTTAAATCTAATGGTCATTTATATTAATTGGCAGGTGTAACAAGGTTTGCTCTAATTCATCTTAATACAGTTAGATTCTAAATGTCAAATTAGCATGTTAAATAAAGATTATATGTTTGCCTGTATGTGTTGAGGCAGGAAAACAAATCACCAAAGTTATTTCTTACTCAGTTTATATGTATTATATGTAGAATTGACAAGGTGGTTTATGTCTATCAAATTACTTTCTTATTCTTCCTAAAATAGAAATTGCATCATCTTTTGACAATCATTTGCCTTTGCTCAAGGTTTCTTCCCAGTCTTAGATCTTTTCCATACTTTTGAGATGACAAATATATATATATATATATATATATATATATATATATATATATTTATTTTTTTGACAGTGAGTTTCGCTCTTATTGCCCAGCCTGGAGTGCAGTGGCACAATCTGGGCTTACCACAACCTCCGCCTCCTGGGTCCAAGCAATTCTCCTGCCTCAGCCTCCAGAGTAGCTGAGATTACAGGCATGCACCAGCTAATTTTTTATTTTTAGTAGAGATGGAATTTCTCCATGTTAGTCAGGCTGGTCTTGAACTCCCGACCTCAGTGATCGGCCTGCCTCTGCCTCCCAAAATGCCGGGATTACATGCGTGAGCCACCACACCTGGCCGAGATGACAAATTATTAAACACTCAATATCCATCTGAAGTCTCCTCAAATCCGATCATCCTAACATCACTTCTTACTCAAACTGCCTTTGCTACTATTTTCTGTGCCACCAATGACAGAAAATTTTAAAGTGCCCTGTGTTGTCTTGTTGCATACAGATATTTCATATTCTTCCACAGTGATTTAAATTTTAGGGCAAAAATTGTAAAAAAGTGAGTGTTTTATGTATTATTAAGTACTTAATACTTGACCAATTCATTTAAAATGAGTATCTATATGGATACCCACAGTTTAGTTTTATGAACTCCAGATATTATTAATTCTAAAGAGTTATATCCCTGGCCAGGCACAGTGGTTCACACCTATAATCCCAGCACTTTCAGAGGCTGAGAAAGGTGGCTCACCTGAGGTTGGGAGTTTGAGACCAGCTTGACCAACATGGAGAAACCCCGTCTCTACTAGAAATACAAAATTAGCCAGAAGTGGTGGCACATGCCTCTAATCCTTGCTACTAGGGAGGCTGAGGCAGGAGAATCGCTTGAACCTGGGAGGCAGAGGTTGCCACAAGCCAAGATTGCACCATTGCACTCTAGCCTCTGCAACAAGAGTCAAACTCCACCTCAAAAAAAAAGTTGTATCTTTTATTCACCTGAAGTCCACATCATAATTCACAAGCTTAAAAGGAACCTGTAACCCTTGTGAATCTTTAAAACCTTACATTACGCCTTCAAGATATTTATCTCCCATATATTTGATAATACAATTTGTAATGTGAGGAAAATGGCATAAAATACTTTAGAGTTGAGAATTTACTTCAAACCAAAGACACCTTCTATCAGTTGCTTAGTGGTAAGCTCTGACCACATCCTCGCCTTGCAGTCCCCACTGAAGCTCTTCTGGGATGGCAGGGCTGTCTGTTGACCAAGGACCACAAAGCAGCCATTCTTTATTCTTATACTCTCTTCTTCCACTTTTTGGAATCATCTTGCTTACTTTTTTGTGCCTGTAATTTTGGCTCAATTAAGTCAACTTCAGATCTTTTACAATCTACCTGCATTCATAGCTAAATCCCTCTCCGTTTCCCTGCTTCTAGATCTTCTGAATTCTTCATGGATATTGTCTCTCTTCTGTTCATCAGAGTCTACCTCAATAATACTCACACATGTGAGTAAATACGCATGTTAATGTGAATTGAATATTCATGTATAGGAATTGTCATGTGCTATACCAGCAATGGGAAATCAATTTCCTATTTGTGAAAGAATGGTTCAGTTATTAGTCTCTTATTGTTAAATTCTGTCAAAATAAATAATGGCTAAATTATGGCTCAGCAATATCATGGTATACTGTGCAATCGTTGAAAAGAATATGGTTGGTCTGCATATACAAGTATAGAAAGATCTACTTCAAACATGATAATGTGAACTTATGAATCCAATAACAACACATATGGTATGATCCAAATTAGGTAAGAAATATAAAGTGGTGTTGATAGAAATAATGGTATTGGCAAGAGCAAGATAAATATAGCTTTAAGAGTCCAAGGAGGACTGTTTATACACACACACACACACACACACATATATATGCACATATATATATATACACACACATATATATACACGTATATATACACACATATATATGTATATACACATAAACATATAAAATGAAAATATCTACAATGACAATGCATGTTTGACTTTTTAATTTGGGGAGGGTTTTTGGTCAAGAGTAATAAAAATTTTAATTTTTACTTTATATAACATGTATTATCCTTTTTAACAATAGACCTCTACTACTTTTACTTTTTAATAAGAGACCAATACCGAGAAGCATTAATGTTCTTGAAAGGCCTACAGGAATCTTTCAAAATCTCCAGTGGCCTACTCATTCTTTTTAACTCCACTTTTCATTAAACACCAGCACTGAATTCAAGTGCAGAAATAACTATTATTGTGAACCTTCTAAAAAGTGTAGCGACATTTAAACAGCATAGTTTTTACCATTTTCCCCACTACATGTATGCTGTATTTTCATTGCATCCTTGAGTTAAGGAGGCTTTTGTTCAGGGCGTCTCAGCAACCAAGATGTCATATTGAGAAAAGTAAACAAGACTTGATACATTTCTGAACTAGGCATGTCCAGAAAGGGAGAAGAAAGAAGCAATGTTTATCTCAATGTCTTCCTTTTCCAATAGGCTTCCTCTAGCTCCTGCTTTTCAGCAGAGTAGTCAGTGGCTCTCCATAACCTATGGGGGCAGAGTGCTTTGACTTTGTTTCTTATTTCTTTTTTCTGAAATGGTCACCAGTCAATAGAAAAACAAAATTTGAAGACTTTTATTCTATTTTATGAACGCGTCAAACAAAAACAGACATAATCTGATTGGAATAGTAGTCAAAGACAAATACAATGTGGATTGCTGTAATGATGATTCACCTAAGATGCATTTTGGAAACCGAAGCTGTTTCTGGAAAAAGTTCTACAGAGCTTGTTTAGGGACTTCTATTTGCCAGTTAAAAAGTAAATTTTGCTAGCAATAAACTTTCTTCTAGAGGAGGAAACTAAACCAGGAAATGCAGAAGTATTTAAAATGTGAAATACCATTGGAAATACTGTTCAATAAAGAATCTAATAAAAAATCCAAACGCTGCAGCTCCATTTGAAACCAAAATTGATGCATAATCCTGACGAGTGTTCCCAAATCTTTTCATTAAAAACTATGCCTTTGCTTAATTCTTATCGTAAGTCACCATTCTCACTGAATACTACCAGTTCTCCTGAATGGATTTACTGCCCTATGAACTCAGACTGGCTTTTTGCCAGTTAAATCTTTGATCGCATATGAGACATACATTTTTAAAAAGACAAAAAAACTTTTATAGAAGTTTTGTGTACGCCCAGCATTTCCTGCTCATTTTTATGATCACGAATTTTATCAGAATTCGGTGACATCATTTATTCAGTAATCCACCCATTCATTTCCCTTCATCTTTTCACAGCGTCTTTCATGGCCCTAGGACATCCTCGTGCCTCACCAGACTTTTGCAATTCCTAGCAAGTGGTCTTTCTGTTCTTGCTTTCTCCAGAATCTTCCATGGTAGAACTTCAAACTTATCGCTCCCACTTGCAAAATCATACCTGCTTCTCATGCGCCAGCCCACCATCACCTGTGCAGCACCTGTTAACTCTCCACGTTTCATGTAAGTACAACTCGTGTACTCCCACCTTCATACCTTGCTTTCATTCTTTCACCTCATTGGACTATCTCTTCTTCCAACTTCACAGTTTAAACATATTCATTCTCCCTCACCTTCTGAATTACTCAAAAGCCAAGTCGGAAGGATTTCCAACTCCAGCGAACTTGTCTCTCCCTTCTTCACATCACTTCCTCTAACCTTGTCTAATTAAAATGCTAAACATCCCCTCTTGATTACTGTTATTTATCTGCATACTTTGTTTTCTTAGCACACAAACCTTCCCAGGTGCAGGATTCACACCTGCTGTATTTTCAGATTCCTGGCCATGCCAAGAAGTGCTCACCAGTTATTTCTCAACTTGGGAAATTAAAAAAAAAAAGATTCTGTACATAAACACCTTTAATGTTATAAAGGTGCATGTTAAAAGGATGTTTTAAGAATCCATAATACTTTGCATAGGTGGCATCATTGTAATTTGCAAACTATCAAGTTGAAATAGAATCATCTGACTTTCCCAAGATTATATGGAAACGGAGATAGCATTTGAATTCTGTTTTGAAAACATGAGCTTGTACTAAATCCCTTAAAGCGTAAATTCTGTCATGCATTAATCTGTTAGTGATCCTAAACACATCTCACCGATGTCGCAATGGCCTCTGAGATTTCTGAGACAAGCAGATGTTATTTTATCCTTCTCTATGATAGGAGACTTCCTCTTACTCTTATTGCTAAGAATTCATAACCTTTCATCCATTCGTGCTTTTAAAAATATAATTTGGGTCCTGTATAAATATAGGAAACACAGAATGTCCTTCCTAAACTATACCCCAATATAAATGTAATCATTAAGCCATTAAAATCATCGTGTTCTTTCTTAAGTTAAACTCTCTTTCTCTGCCCTTCTAGGGCCCTCTCTCTCCCCTTCCTCCCTTCCTTGCCTTCTCCCTTTTAGAGTTGCCCATTTGAATTAAAATGCCTGACAAGAGTAATACCTTAATAAGGATTCAATTCAATGACTCTTATTGAACAAATAATGCTGTAACATATTCCGCGAACAGAGAGATAAACAAAACACAATTTCTGTCCTCATGGGTAATAGGATGTGAAAAGCGTTACAGTCAACCAGTGGAGAAACATGGTGAGACAACCATTTATTCTGCCACCCAGGAAGTGAGGCAGGGCTTCCAACAGGTGTTGATAAAGGACCAGGGCCTTCCATTGCTCTTTTTTAGCTGGACAGCCTATGGGAAAGGGGATTTACAATAGAGGAAAGGAACAGTAAAAGTGCTGTGGTTAAAAGCGAATCGCATGCTCCCAGAACAGCCTGTGGCAAGCAACCCTTCAATAATTAATCTTCAATTTCACATTATTCTGGTGCACCAGCTGATCATGCTGGAGGGCAGAGTGCATACAGAGGAGGAGAATGGCAGGAGAGGAGGTGTGATAAATGGTAGGAAGCAAGCAGCAGGCATCTTGACAAATCTGGACTAGGAAGGAGGAGAGGCTGTCAGGGAATGCAAGGGAGATGGGGCAGGCAAGACTGGCCCCAGTGGCAATCGTTTTATTTCCCATCACAAAGGAAGCCAATGACAGCAAATGAAATATAGGAAAAAAATTTTATGGCAATACGTTTGAACCCCTTAGAAATCTCAGACTTAGTCATGTCAGTTTCTCTATTTGCAATATCTGAAAAACTGTTAGAAGCATTGAAACTGGAAACCCATAGGACACACCAGCTTTGTTTATACCAGAATCATTTCAACTATATGTGGTTAGACATGTTCATTATACATTATTAAACCTTTAAAATGGAGAGATGAATAATTCCCAATTAATCCATCTGGCTAGAACAGGAAATGTTCCTCAACAAAAACTTCTTGGAGTATAGGATAAAAGGTCCTTGACGTCATAAAAGTTGTAAACCATTGATTTCGAGTGTATAGCCCAAAAGACGAAAACCAAGGAAAATGGGAAAGAATAAAAACAGGAAAGCCAGGGAAAAACAAAGCTGACTGAGGGAAACAGCCTCTTATAATGACTATTTTTGGACAAAAAGAAAATGACTGCATTTTCTTTAGCGCACACAGTGTTCCGAGGCTCTTAGAGCACACTGAGGTTTGTTTTGCCAGTTGTACATGTAAGGCCGATAGCCTCGCCAGGAGCCAGGTGGACAATACTCACCCCCTCCGCTCCTGATAACACTTACCAGGAGGCCGGACATCCTACCGGCGCCTGCCTTCTCCATGTAAGCTCCCCACACCCACTCCTGCATTCCACTCCTGCATTCCACCCCTAGCCCCACACTCAGCACTAAATCATGCTGTCAACCCAAAATTCAAAAATCCCGCTGAGAGCCTGACCAATGGCAGCTCGCCAAGTCCGGGTCCAGTCTCTCTCTCTGACCAATAGAGGTGCCCATGCTTTGTTTCCTCACCGGTCAATCTGTTACCTGCTCCAGCCCACCTGTGGGTACCTCTGCTGGGCTGCCAATGGCAACTTGCCAAGTGCAGGTCCACTCTTTCTATGACCAATGCAGTTACCCATGCTTTGTTTCCCCACTGGCCAATCTACTGCCCTTACCCCCTATAAAACTCCACGCCGAGAATGGCCGGGCGCGACTTCTCTGGCCCCCCTCTCTCTCTCCCTCCCCCGGGGACACAGAACCTCGCCTGGGAGCTAAATAAACTGGAATTTAATTTGTCTCGTGCTGGCCTCAGTTTCCTCATTTTAAACTCGGCAATATCCTTACAAGAATAACCTTACAGTGGCCATCCCCAAACTTTGAGCTTGAATATACCCTCTTCAGATTCCAATCCTTTTGATTATTTTGGGCTGACAAAAGTGTGGGGGCTGAGAATTATGGGGTGAGGATCCCCTCACTCTTCATTTTTTGAGAGACTTTAAAATGGGTCCAAAGATCATTGGGGGTGTAGGGGAGAAGAAATCTCCTTATCTTTCTACTCTTTTAAGTTCTTGGCTGGGGTCCATGTAACAAAGACAAATTAGGTGGGCAAGGTGGCCCACACCTGTAATACCAGCACTTTGGAAGGCTGAGACAGGAGGGTCACTTGGGGTCAGGAGTTCGAGACCAGCCTGGCCAACATGGTGAACCCGTCTCTACTAAAAATACAAAAATTAGCCAGGTGTGGTGGCGTGCCACTGCACTCCAGCCTGGGCGACACAGAGAGACTCTGTCTGACAAAACAAAACAAGCCACACAAAAACAACAAAAACAACACACACACAAATAAGAGAAAGACAAACAGAAGTTTATTAACATGTACATCATATATACATGAGAGAAACTTGGGAAAGTGTAACTCAAAGAGGTGGCTTAGAAAGTGATTTAACATAGTATCTTCGACAAAGAATAATACCTTTGGCTGGACGTGATGGCTCATGCCTTTAATCCCAGCACTTTGGGAGGCCAAGGCGGGTGGATGACTTCTAGTAAGGACTTTGGGACCAGCCTGGCCAACATGACGAAATCATCTCTACTAAAAATATAAAACCTAGCCAGGCGTGGTGGCGGGCACCTGTAATTCCAGCTATTTGGGAGGCTGAGGCAGGAGAATCACTTAAACCTGGAAGTGGAGGTTGCAGTGAGCTGAGATTGCACCACCGCACTCTAGCCTGGGAGATAGAGCGAGATTCCATCTCAAAGAAAAAAAAAAAAGAGCAATACTTTTGTAGAGAAATGACAGGACAAAGGAGTTTTCAGCTTCCAAGGGAGGCAAATGGTGGGAAGATTTATACGTGGGAAGAAACTTAATAGAGTAAGGTTTGTTTGCAGATTCCTTTGGTGTCCTCTCTGGGTTAAGAAGAGTCTAGAGTGTCCAGTAAAGGTGAATTTACACCTGTCCTTTAAGCAGAAAAGGGGAAGGATAAAGAGAGCTTTTCCTGCATTTGTCGCTTCTTAATTGCCTTCAGCTGAAAATAATTTTATGTCAAAGAGGCATATTTTGCGGTGTTATCTTCTGGTTTTCTTTAGGTATCTTCACTGAACAAGTAGGTGTTGTCTGGATACCGTTTTTGGTTATCTCCTCTTATGGAGGTCTTCTTTTTGTCTTTAAGCTATCTAGAGCCCTAGTGGAGCACTGTATATATACCATCATTAATGAGTTAAATGAAATCTTTGACATCTGTTCATTTTCTATTTGTGTGAGAGTCATTCCCCCCCCCCCCGCTTTTTTTTTTTTTTTTTTGGAGACTGAGTCTCACCCTGTCGCCCCAGGATGGAGTGCAGTGGTGCGATCTCGGCTCACTGCAACCTGCGCCTCCCGGGTTCATGATTCTCCTGCCTCAGCCTCCCGAGTAGCTGCTGGGATTACAGGCGCCCACCACCACATCCGGCTAACTTCTGTGTTTTTAGTAGAGACGGGCTTTCACTATGTTGGCCGGGCTGGTCTCGAACTCCCGTTCTCAACTGATCCGCCCGCCTTGGCTTCCCAAAGTGCTGGGATTGGCCTTAAAATACTCGTTCCTACTTTCAAACGCCTTAGGGCTTGCTACATGGAAGGGACCGAGGCGATGCTCTGGCGTCCTGGCCCCTCAAAGAGGAGGGCCGGGGAGCCGCGGACCTCAGGAGCCAGGCTTCCAACCTCCAGTTCAGGGCGCTTCCCTCCTTTCCCAAGTGCTTTCGGGCACAGCCATTTCCACTCCCGCTCCCTCACGTTCCCATGTCCTTAGGTCACAGCCCCGCACGTCGTACAGGCCACACCTGGAGCTGCTTCTGAGACGCCGCCGCGGGCGCGGGTCCACTCCGCCCGGGGAATTCTCGACCTCGTTCCGCAGCCTAACGGCGTGGCTTGAACCCTGCGGCAGCCCGTAGCCCCCAGCCTTTCTCCGTCGGACTTCGGTTTGGCTGGATGTCTGTCTTAGTGAGAGGAGCTGTGACTAAAAGCTGCCTTTTGTCAATGAACTGCCAGTCTGTAAGAGCCTCCGTCCCAGAGAAATCCCTGCCCCCGGGTGCCCTCCAACCGCCTCGAGCACCCCTCTCCGCCGGAGCGGCGCGGCCGGAACTGCGCAGGCGCCGCGTCGCTGACCTCACCGGGTTCACTTCCGGGGGTCGCGCCGCCCCGCTCTCCAGCCGGGGCTCGGGGCTCTGGGCTCCGGCGTCTGTTCGGCGGCAGCCTCCCCTCCGACCGGCCCGGGGGGACCCAGGGGACCGAGCCGAGCCGCGGGGCCCGCTCCGGCCCGGCCATGAGCGCGGCCGCATGATGCGTCCCTGCCTCGGCCGCTGCAGTCGCTGCCGTCGCCGCCGCAGGCCGGGAGGAGCCGCAGCGCCAGGCGACCCCGCCCGGGCCTGGGGTGAGTGCGGCGTGCTGGGCCGGGCAGGCTGCTTACTCCTGGGTCTCCCGGCCCGGGGCCTGCCCTGTTCTGCCCTGCCCTTCCGTCGGTCCTGCCGCTCCCTCTCCTCCACCCCGCCGCGCACCTGCGACCTTCTGGAGTTCCTAGGGGCACCTCCGTGCCCGCACCTGACTTCCCTCCCAAGTGCCCTCTTGTCATTCGTTAGTTGCTCCCGGGATAGGGCCGGGATTGCAGCACCAGCTTTTTGCCTGACCTTGGGCGTGACACTCAGCTCTCCGAACCCTGGTTTTCTGTGCGGCTAATGACAGGGTGGTGGTTACAGAGCAGCTATAAACCCTGTGTAAGCTGTGAAGAGTTTTTTATAGGCATGTATTACAATGAGCAGTCTCGCACGTCGTGTTGTGGCTTCTCTTCCTCTTAAGTTGTAAACTTTTCTCTTTTATTCTCTGCCCATCTTCCTAGTTACCTTCCCTCCTGCTCCACGTCAGTCATCGTTGGGTGTTAGTTGCCTGAAAGGGCATCTGGGACAGTCAGGTCAGCTCTCGGGGCAGGAAGGTCATCTCTCCTGGTGTAGTTCCTTCTGTAACTGAGTCCCTTTTTTGCTGTTAGATAGACACACTCTTTATTAGCTTATGAATAACCAGTTTATTGTGGCAGTTAAATTGGAGTGTAAGAAGCGGTGTTGATGCGGCCACCTGCCTTGTAGCTTCTTTAGTGCCTGAGCTGTATACAGTGCTGGTGAAATCGCTGCTACAGTGTTGCATTTGCCGTTTCCTTAGTGTGCACTTAAACGCACATGTATTTATTTTATTGTTACTGTCTCAAGTGGTCTAGAGATTTAGGTCAATATGTATTAATGTATCTTTCTAAACTCTTCACACAGATGAAGAATCTCTCTCTCTTTTTTTTTTTTTTTTTTTAATGTTTTTCAGTGTTTACATATCTGAAATCGACTTTTAGTTACTTTGTGGCCTGGCTCGCGGTGGCTCATGCATGTAATCCCAGCGCTTTGGGAGGCTGAGGCAGGAGGATCGCTTGAGCCCAGGAGTTGGAGAGCAGCCTGGGCAATATACTGAGAGCCCCATCTCTACAAAAAATTAAAAATTTAGACGGGTATGGTGATGCAGGCTTGAGATCTCAGCTGTTTGGGAGGCTGAGGTGGGAGGATCGCTTGAGATGGAGATCATGCCACAGCACTCCAGCCTGGGCAACACAGTGAGATCCCATCAAAAAAAGAAAAAAGTCACCTTGTTAACTTTGCTTGTTATAAAGTCAGAACTTGGTTACAGTGAAAGACTCTTGGGATATTTGAAATGTAGAATGGAACAGAAGTGTTAACTAAATTGCATTTCTTGAACAGCCTGAAAAATAGACGGTTAGGGTTATTGGAGTTAACTTGCATTGTGTACTTTTTGGAGTTAGAGTGGTAGACCCTCATTGCCTTCTGATGTGAGAGTTGAAGGAGAAGAGGGCTGTTCAAAAAGGTAATTTCCTGAAGGATCCACTAAATAACAATGGGAACTCTTCTGCTACCATTACCATTGGCTCAGAGCCTGCCTTACGTAACAAATTAATGAATTGGAACTTTACAGCCCTACTAACCAATGAACTGTAAAAACAAATCCTCTTTAAGAGTAGAAGATTATTAGCCTGAACAGATTGACCCTCTCAGTGAGAAAGAAAAGCACTCAAAGGAACTGTCTATAAGAACAATGTTGATGGTCAGAAGTATGAATGTACGTTTACATTCTTCCTGAAACTTAACTGCTGGCTTGGATGCTTTGATGATATAAATAATGCAATCTTTGTTAAAGGAACAAAGGGACTACAATAAATGGGACTGGAAATAAGTTCACATAGAAGGTTAATATTTGGGATGAATTGAGTCGTTTTCCTGATTGGACAACTATACAAGATTATTTTACTAAAGCAGCTTTTTGAGTATGTTTCTTTAATATTTTAACTGGAAAAGTACTTTTTTTTTTTTTAAACCTTAAAGCAGAGTGTAAAGTCAAAACTCATTTTCACTGGAAGTTCTTATTCCCAGAGCTAGTCTCCAGGGTCAGTGTTTACAACCTGCTGTGTGACCCTTCCGTTGAAACATCTGAGAAGAGTTTACGTGCACTGTGCTAATTAGCTAACTATACAGTTTAGAGGAAACAGTGCCAGTCCACACAGGGTTGCCCTCACTTCTGATAGCAACTGCAAGTTGTTGTTACTGTTTTTTGGATGGAGGTGATGGTTCCCAAAACCACCCTTTGGTGGAGTCTGGGGAAGTACCAGATGGGGAATTACCAAAGGCTCAGTGGTCCTCTCCCTGTGGAGTCAGAACATGTTACTTTCTTGGCCTTGCTGTGTGACAACATGCGCTAAGTATTGCCAGCCTCAGAAGCTACCTGAGCCTTGGTGGCCAGTTTTTCTTGAGGCTCCATTTTGTGGGCATGCCTGATTGATTGATTACCCATGGGGTTGATCTTAGTTCCCAGATAGACTGATACCCTGGGACAACCCCCCCCCCCCCATCATATTAGTTGAGGACAAAGGCCAGACCTCTTTTTGGGTAAGATTAAATAAGGTTAAATTGTTTTCTGTTTGTTTGCTTTGAGACAGGGTCTTGCTGTTCTGCTCAGACGGGAGTGCAGTGGCACAATCATGGCTCACTATACCCTTGATCTCTTGGGCGCCAGTGGTTCCTTCTGTCTCAGCCTCCCCATTAACTGGGACCACAGGTGTACGCTACCATGCCCGGCTTATTTTTTTTTGTAGAGATGGGGGTCTCACTCTGGTACCCAGCCTCTGAAACCCATGGGGTCAAGCAGTCTGCCTGCCTCGCCCTCCCAGAGTGCTATGTTACACTGTGCCTGGCCTGGTTAACTTATTTACTATGTAGCATACTTCTTTCCTGGTCCCTTCCTACTTGAAAATACTGTATACTACTTTGCTTTGCCATTGACAAATGACTGTCCCTTCTGGAACATGGAGACACAGGCCACAGGGAGACCTCTCAACCTTAGTTTCCTTCTAACTCAAATGTCTTTGAATATCTGTCCGTCAGTCATTTTCTTCTGATTGGAGAGTTTTCTTCCGCTTTGCCTCTGAGGAAGAGACAGTCCCTCCTTCCCGATGTGAACTCTTGTGTCTGCTGTGGTGTGCTGGTTATGGGACTGTGAATTTTCATGTACATCACTTGCCTTTTTGATTGTTTTTTCCATTTGCTTGTTTTTTCCATTTGCTTGTTTCTTCACTTCTATTTACAAACATTTTCTTGTCTTGCTAATCTTAGTTTTGCTTGATACTAAGTTCCATTCCATTCCATTCTTTTTATTTTTTTGAGATGGAGTATCACTCTGTTGCCCAGACTGGAGTGCAATGGCGCAATCTTGGCTCACTGCAACCTCTGCCTCTTGGGTTCAAGTGATTCTCCTGCCTCAGCCTCCCAAGTATTTGGGATCACAGGCGTCTGCCGTCATGCCTGGCTGATTTTTGTATTTTTGTGGAGATGTGGTTTTACCATGTTGGCCAGGCTGGTCTCCAACTCCTAACCTCAGTCGATCTGCCTGTCTTGGCCTCCGAAATTGCTGGGATTACAGGTGTGATTTTCAGTAGAATCCTATTAATCCTTGAAGCAAACCCAGATTCTGTATGGGGCTCACAGTGCCTTGTTTTGGTTCCGCATCTTACAGTTTTGAAAACACTGCATTCTTCTACAGTGTCTTAATGGGTAAAGGGTATTTGAAAACTGTTGGGTGAATGAATAATTTGGCAAGGCAGAGAGAGAGAATTCTAATTGGAGGAAACAGCAGGGGCAAAACCACAGAGGTATGAGAGGCCAGGTAAAGGGAATGCAAAGGAGCACCATATGGAATAGAGTGGGGAATGTTGAGCCAGGAAAGGTTGGGAGAGCCAGAAGGTTTTGCAACAGGTTGATTTTATGACCTGTGCTTTGGTTTTATGTATTATTACTATTTTTGAGACAGTATCTTACTGTATCACCTAGGCTAGAGTGCAGTTTCATGATCTCGACATACTGCAGCCTCAACCTCCTGGGCTGAAGCAGTCCTCCCACCTTAGCCTCCTGAGTAGCTAGGGCTACAGGTGCACACCGCTGCACCTGGCTCAGTTTTTTTTATTATTTATAGAAATGGAGTCTTGCCATGTTGCCCAGGCTGGTCTTGAACTCCTGAGATCAAACGATCTGCCCATCTCAGCCTCTTAAAGTGCTATTATTACAGGTATGTGCCACTGCGTCTGGCCCTATTTATTATTATTATTATTTTTTGAGACGGAGTTTTGCTCTTGTTGCTCAGGCTGGAGTGCAATGGCGTGGTCTCAGCTCACTGCAACCTCCGCCTCCTGGATTCAAGCGATTCTCCTGCCTCAGCCTCCCGAGTAGCTGGGATCGCAGGCATGTGTCACCACGCCTGGCTAATTTTGTATTTTTAGTAGTAGCGATAGGGTTTCTCCATATTGGTCAGGCTAGTCTTGAACTCCCGACCTCAGGTTATCTGCCCTCCTCGGCCTCCCAGAGTGCTGGGATTACAGGCATGAGCCACCGTGTCTGGCCTATTTTTAAATTATTTATTTAATTTTATTTTTCAAGGAATTTTTATTTAGGTGTTTTTGTTTTTGTTTTGTTTTTGAGACAGGGTCTTGCTCTTTCATTCAGGCTGGAGTCCAGTGATGCAGTCATAGCTCACTGCAGCCTTGAACGCCTGGGCTCAAGTAGTCCTCCTGCCTTAGCCTCTTGAGTAGCTGGGACTACAGCTCTGTGCTACTGTGCCCAGATAATTTTTAATGCTTTTTTTTTTATTATTTTTTTATTTTTATTTTATTTTTTTTGAGACAAGGTCTCCCTATGTTGCTCAGGCTGGTGTCTTAACTTACGTGTTCCTCCTGCCTTAGCCTCTCAAAGCACTGGGATTCCAAGTGTGAGCCCCCACCCCTGGCCTGTGCTGTGATTTTGAAGGATAACTCCTGCAGCCACATGGAGAGTCATTGGAATCTAGTGACCCTCGAAGTTAGTGTTCTGCAGAGGTACAGGCTAGAAACGAGGGCTACCTAAACTTGGGTTGTGGGAAAGGTGAGAAGAGAAGAATCAGAGCTGTAAATGGAAGTGTCGTCATATCTTAAACGTAGGAATGGAGGAGGAGGAGGAATTTTGTGTCCAGAGGCTAAAAGGTGCTGAATAAATCCTGGTTGCATGAGGAATGTCACTGATTTGGAAAAAGACGCTAGCTCTGTGTTCAGCTGGTGGTTTGCTTCACCGGGAAACACTGCATTTCATTTGCAGCACCCCGTGGGAGGGGCAGTCAGCTAGAGAGGCTTCCAGTCTCATTGTAGACTGGCTTTTACAGTTCACTGAAATGTTTTGAATTCTTAGATTCCATATTTCCCGCATTCAGTTTATTCATTACAGAATGCACTTTCTAAAACCGAGAACTCTGGAAGCCAGTGTATTTTAATGTAAGAACACGGGCTTTGGAGTCAAAACAGTTTTGACTCCACCCTAACTGGCTGTGGATCTGAGCAAGGCACCTAGCTTGTAAGACTCAGTTTCGTCATCCTGAACATGAGCTAATAAATGCCCAGCTTTTAGGGTGGTGGTCACATGTGTAAATCTCCTGACACACAGTAAATGCTCAGTAAATAGCCTTTCCTCTCACTCTCAAATATTTGATGTCATTAACTTGTATCTGAGAGCTAAATATATTATTAATATGTCATTTTCTTAGTACTTTGAACTCTGATTAATCTAGCATAAAAGCTGATTTTGTATTGGACAAGTACACTCTAGGAAGATAGGGAGGGAGGTTGGGAATACCAGTCTGATTCCGGTTCAGCTATTCCCTGGGACGGACACTTAATGAGGTTTGGAACTTTAGAGTTCTTTTTATTTCTGGATTTAGATTTCTTGAGGGTTTAGTTACCATACTGGGATTTCTAAAAATTGCTGCTCCATTTGACTGTCAGCATTAGGTTATGGCTCTTGTACAGGGATGGAAGGGGAACCTTTGGCGTTCGAGTGAGCATTCCTTGGAGACTGCCTCATCTGGCTGTGTGCTGTAGTGTGGTCCCACGCACGTGTTTTCTGGGCCTGGAGTTGTGGCTTCCCTACAGGTAGGGGTTTTTCTCTTCATCCCTTTTTCCCTCTTTTTCTGTAACTCTTGTATGTTTCTCTTCTACTCCTTTTCTCCCAGGCTCCTTTGGGCCTCTGACCCACTCCCATGGCAGATCTTGCCACACACCCCTGTCATTTGCCTGCGGACTTCCTTTCTACTTTTTCTTGTCTGCCTCAAGCATCCTCCTTCCCTTACTTAGTCACTCAACGAATGTTTGTGGAGTGTGTGGTGAGGCTTGTGAGTGCTGGGGATCTACGAAGAACATTCTATTGAGGTGATGGCAGAACAAGCCAGCCGGGAAGAGGCTGCTAGGAAGGGAGGCCAACAGGCTCCAGATGGAGTGGGGCTTTCTAGGCCATGGTGGTGGGGTGGGGGTGGCGGGAGGATTTTAGTCTAACTGAAAAGGCAGTGGTTGCATGGGCTTAGGCAGGGAAATGACATGATCTGATTTCTCTCTGTAGAAGACCACCCTGAGTGCTGCATGGGGGACTGGATTGTTGGGTGAGCCGAGGCATGAGAGTGGAGAGAGGACTCCCCAGGTGATGTGAGCACTCCCCAGGTGATGTGAGCACTCCCGAGGTGAGAGCTCATGGGACCTTGTGGGGGACTACCTCCCTGCCCCCCCACAAGGGTGAGTTTAGAGGTGCGCGCTGTAGGACTTGCTGATGAGCTAGATGTGGAGAGTTGGGGAAAGAGATACACAAATGGTGGGTCCTTGTTTTTTGACCTTGGTATGCCATTTATTGAGATGGGAAAGAGTGGGGTCGTTACTGATGGGGGGAGGTTCTGCTTTGACCCTCCTGCAGTGGGGTTGTTGAGTGGCTAGCTGGATAGATGCACTTAGTGATATGTTGTCAGCCTGAGAGTTTTCCAGGTATCATTTTCTTCTTTTTTTTTTCTGGTGTGTGTGTGTGAGACAGAGTCTCTCTTGCTCTCTTGCCCAGGCTGGGTGCAGCAGTGTGATCTCGGCTCACTGCGGCCTCTGCTCCCGGGTTCAAGCGATTCTCCTTTCTCAGCCTCCCAAGTAGCTGGGATTACAGGTGTGCTCCACCACGCCCAGCTAATTTTTGTATTTTTAGTAGAGATAGGGTTTCACCATGTTGGCCAGGCTGGTCTCGAACTCCTGACCTCATGATCTGCCCACCTCAGCCTCCCAAAGTGCTGGGATTACAGGCAAGAGCCACTGCGCCTGGCCCTTCTTCTTCTTCTTCTTCTTCTTCTTTTTTTTTTTTTTTTAAACTTCATGAGCCTGAGGTCCCCATGAGTTCCTTTGTGGAGAATATACTGATGAAGGGAAGACCGAGGGCTAAGCCCAGGTGCTCCTGGCATTGACTTGAGTGTAGAAGTATCCAGGCAGAGGCCGGCTGCGGCTGGCGGGTAGGGAGCTCAGTGTTGTCCCCCAGGCCCCTCACTCCTGAGTCTGGCGTTCCCTGTCCCGCTTCCATGGTTTATTGTGTGCTGTGTGTGTTCCCCCAGTTTGCCATGCTTTTGAGCTGCAGTGTCCACTTCCTGTTGTAGAGTGACTAAGTATTTTAATATGAAATGCCCTTCTAGAAAGGTCAGGCAGGGTTACTATTCGCATTGTGGCTGATGTGCCAGCATGTCGTTGAGACTTGGCTTTAGTTGGGTTAATATTCTGGTGTGGATTTTTTTTTCCTTAAAAGTTAATATTCCGATCTTTGGATTCAGTAATTTGAGTAGAAAATTGTGGTTTCATAGAGCATACATTATTTCTTATGGTAGGACTTGAAAGGACAAACTGAATATTTCATGATTGCCAGTTGATGGAAAGAGCACTTAGGAGCGCGGTCGCCGTCGGCTCACTGCAGTGGGTGAGCTGAGTGCTGTGCTCCTTTTCCAAGTTGAGTGAGGGTGTGAGCTCCCTCTGTAGCCTTCTCCACACTGACTAAGGTTCCCTTGCCCATGCAGACTGGTGACATGCCTGGGATGAGGGTGCCTTCGTCCCTGCTTCTGTGTGACCCTCTGTTGTCACGGCCCATAGGAACCTTCGTGTTCTCCCGAGTGACTCTTACAGCTCCCCCTGGACCTAGCCTCAAGTGCCCCTTCACTTTCTCTGAGTCTGTTTCTCAGGCTCCTCAGGCCTTCAGTGCCCTGAGTTCTGGTCACCTGGCTTACCAGGTCCTTCCTCCTGCCCCCCTGGACTCTGAGGTTGGCTTCTTCAGCTTGCATCTTGGTCTTGCCTTCATTCCTCTGCTTTTCTGTCCCATCGTCCTGGCTAATCTCCAGTCTGGGATAAGTTTAGGGTGCTGGGCTGGGCTTTTGGATAAAAGGACCAGCGGTTCCCGTCCTCTGTGAGATAGTGAAGGTGTCAGCATTGTCTGGGCCCCACAGGGGTTGCTCTTGGCTGCTGCCTCTCCACCCCATTTCCATTTTGCAATCTCCTAGGCCCTCCCAGCCCGCAGCTCCGCCCCTCCTCTCTGCTGAGACCGCACTCATCTTCCTGAGTGTGAGCTGCTTTCACTTCTCTTCATCCCCGGGTTTCTCCGTAAGCCCCACTTTCTTCCTCCAGGGAGGAAGGATCATTCTGTTTTGTCCACCCTCCCCCCACTCCACCCATGCCTTCTGTCTCCTGTCAGTACAATTCACACTTGATTCAGATGTCCTCAGCTTTTCCTTAATGTCCTTTTTCTGTCCCAGGATCCCACCCAGGGTCGTGGAGGACATGAGTGGGCCTGTCTCCTTAGGCGCCTCACAGCTGTGGCACTTGCTCAGACGTTCCTTGTTTTGGTGATTGGGCAGTTTTGAGCAGTGCGGCCGGTCAGGGACTTTTTGTAGGATGCTCTTGTATTGGGACTTGTTTGATATTTTCCTCAGGACTAAACTTGGGTGGTGAGGTAGAGGGCCTGTATCATCACAGCCTGTCAAGGCTGGATTCTGTCCACACAACTCGTTGTTATGGATGTGGCCTTGAACACCTGGTTGACTGAGGTGGTGTTTGCCCAGTGTTTCCTCAGTAATGTTCCCCCTTTCCTCACTCTACCTGTTAGAAACTGTCCCTGTGCATGGCTGTACCTGAGGGGTGGGGAGCCAGGTCTTCCATCCCAGAAGGAGCCGCGTGCTGCTTTTCTTGGATTCGCGGTGCAGGGTGTTTGTCTGTTTTCTGTTTATTCAACTATGGCTTTATGTCAGTCTGGACTTGTGCATGTTTACTGTCTGCTTTGGGTTATAAAGCAATACTGTTTTATTTTGTTGCTCAGGTTGTTCCAGCTTTGGCCGTTGGAAGCTGTTTTACTTGGTTCCTATGTCCTTTTTACATGCCCCCAGTCCCCACGATTGTGTGTGTGTATTGTAAACACTTCATTACTCTCCAACAATATAAGATGCTCCAGGTTCGTCTTGTATATTTATTTTTTTGCCTCAGTCCTGGTTCCTTTTATTAGAGAATGGTATTAAAAACTAAGATCTGTAATGGCTCACACCTATAATCCCAGCACTTTGAGAGGCTGACGTGGGAAGATTGCCTGAGCCCAGGAGTTCAAGACCAGCCTGGGCAACATAGCAAGGCCCCATCTTGAATATTAACAACAACAACAACAGAAAACCAACATCTGGGAATTAGATGTGCTGGTGGCTGTTGGGGTGTTGCTTCTAGGCCCTCTCAACTGACCGAGCAAGTAAATATACATGTGGATGCTAACCTATGTGTGTGTACATATCTATAGATATTTCTATATGTAACTGCCTATATCTATCTTAAACCAAAAATGAGTTCATAGTCAGGTCTCCAACTCTAATCCATTACCATGTAGGTCATTCTAGCTTCCTCCTCTTCTTACCTGGAAAATTCCACGTCAATAGTGAGAAGCCTGGCTCTTGCCATCCATTTACTTAATTTTTTTTTTCTTTTGAGACAGGGTCTTGTTATATGGCCCAGGCTGAAGTGCAGTGGTGTGATCATAGCTCAGTGCAACCTTGATTGCCTGGGCCCAAGCGATTCCCCCCCGTAAACCTCCCAAGTAGGTGAGACCCCAGATGTGTGCCACCATGCCTGGCTAATTTTTGTTTAAAATTTTTGTTTATATTTTTATTGTAATTTTTTTAAGTTTGAGACGGAGTCTTTCTCTGTCAACCAGGCTGGAGTGCAGTGGTGTGATCTCGGCTCACTGCAACCGCCGCCTCCCAGATCAAGTGATTCCCCTGCCTCAGCCTCCAGAGTAGCTAGGATTATAGTCGTGCACCACCCCGCTGGGCTAATTTTTGTATTTTTAGTAGAGATGGGGTTTCACCATGTTGGTCAGACTGGTCTCGAACTACTGACCTCAGGTGATCCACCCACCTTGGCCTCCCAAAGTGCTGGGCTTACGGGTTTGAGCCACCATGCTCAGCCTATTTTATTTGTTTGTAGGGACGAGATCTCTCTCTGTTGCCCAGGCTGGTGTCAAACTCCTGGGATCAAGCAATCCTCCTGCCTCAGCCTCCCAAAGTGCTGGAATTACAGGCATGAGCCATGGCATACTTCATTGTTAAATTCAGAATGTAAGTATTAATATAATGGTTTCAGAATTGTTCATCATGCCCCTTGGGAAACAACTTTATCCGCTAGAATAGGTGCATATGGCTCCTGTTTACAGTGTAAGACCTAAGTCTTACAGATTCCACTCAGCACTCAAGTTTCTTAGGGGAGCACCTTCCCGATGCCCTCTGTAGTACGGTTTTTTTGTACATTCATACATTTGTAATATAGGTAGATAGGTAGGTTCTGCTGTCATAGCCTGCATTCCATCCTGACATCTCTGACCTAGATTATTTTCCTTTACATTTGCATGCATTAAGGTTCACTGTGTTATAAAGTTCTGTGAGTTATTGCAAGTTCATAATGTTATGTCTCCACTTTCGCAGGGTCATGTAGTTACACTGCAGGAAAGCAAACCCCCTGCGCTTTACCCACTCTCCAACCCCTGGCAACCACAGATACGTTTACTGTCATCTCTGTAGTTCTGCCTTCTTCAAAATGTCATATAATTGGAGTCCTCAATATGTAGCCTTTTCACTGGCTTCTTTTACTTAACAATATGTTTTTAAGATTTACCTATGCCATTGTGTGTTAATAGTTGATTTCTTTTTATGGCTGAATTGTATAGATGGGTCACCGGTATCCATTCACCTACTGAAAGACATCTTGGTTGCTTTCACTTTTTAGTGAATATGAATAAAGCTGCTATGAATATCCCTTGCAGGGTTTTGTGTGGATGTTAAATTTTCACATCAGTTGGGAAAATGCCTAAGAGCGTGATGCTAGATCTGATGGTAAGGGTATATTTAACTTTGTAAGAGGCTGCGAAACTGTCTTCCAAGTGGCTGTACCATTTTGCGTTCACGAGGAAGTAGAGGAGAGTTCCTGTCGTCGAGCACCCTCTCCAGCGGTGGGTCTGGTCAGTTCTTACTGCAGCCGCCCTCATGTGCAGGTAGTGGTGTCTCATTATCTCAGTTTGCAATTCCCTAATGACATGATGGTGAGCACCTTCAGGTGCTTATTTTCCTCTTGTATAACCTTTTTCATGAAGTGTCTGTTTGGATCTTTTTGCCTATTTAAAAAATTGTGTTTGTTATTGTTGAGTTTTAAATGTTCTTTCTATGTCTTTGATATGAGTTCCTTATCAGATAAATGATTTAGAAATATGTTCTTCCAGTTTGTGGCTCATCTTTTCATTCTCTGAACAGTTTTGTCTTTCACCTTTCGTCTTTCCTTCTTTTTTTTTTTTTTTTTGAGATGGAGTCTCACTGCTTCGCCCAGGCTGGAGTGCAGTGTTGAGATCTCGGCTCACTGCAACCTCTTCCTCCAAGGTTTAAGCGATTCTCCTGCATTGCCTCCCAAGTAGCTGGTGTTACTGGCATGTGCCACCACACCTGGCTAATTTTTGTATTTTTAGTAGACACAGGGTTTCACCTTGTTGTCCAGGCTGGTCTCGAACTTCTGACCTCAGGTGATAAGCCGACCTCAGGTGATACGCCTGCCTTGGCCTCCCAAAGTGCTGAGATTACAGGCATGAACCACCACACCGGAACCACACTGGCCAGAATCTCATTTTTTAAAAAGAGGAAATTTCAGTGAACCTATGTTGCTTTTGTAATTGTAAGGAAACTTCAAAAAAGTACAAAATGAGAGAAAACAGGACCAGTGTGGCAGGGCCTCTTAGCTTGTGTACTGTTAGTCTAATAGCTTAATTGGCTTAACTAGGCAGAAATTCTTCATTCTCTTTCCATTAAATCTACTTTTGGGGCTATCCTATGCTTTTTTGTGTGCGTGTGAGACAGAGTCTTGCTCTGTCACCACGCTGGAGTGCAGTGGTGGGATCTCTGCTCACGGCAACTTCTGCCTCCTGGTTCAAGCGATTGTTCTGCCTCAGCCTCCCGAGTAGCTGGGACTACAGGCGTGCCACTACACCCAGCTAATTTTTGTATTTTTAGTAGAGACAAGGTTTCATCATGTTGGCCAGTATGGTCTCAATCTCTTGACCTCGTGATCCACCCTCTTCGGCCTTCCACAGTGTTGGGATTACAGGCGTGACCCACTGTGCCAGGCCTATCCTAGGCTTTTTGAGTGTGGCATGCTGGGACTTGCGTAGTTACAGGGACCTGGGGTTGAGACTCTGATGCCTCATTGACTGACTGTCACTGTGGTGATACTTCAATCCCATGAGGCCAAGGAGCTCCTTTGTAAAATGGGGAGACCAAGAACGTCTTAAGGATTGTCCTAAGCGTTAAGTGAGATAATATATTAGGGGGAGTTTAAAAAAAGATTTTCCTCCACTTTTCCCTCTAGCTGCAGATGTCTGTCACTTAGCTACAGTTTATAAAATGGGCTTAATTTTCTCACTACCCAGTCTCCCAGTCTTGTAGTACTTACTGAAAGTGTCAGGAGAAAATACCCAACAATCCCATTGGCCTCTCCCTGGGCTTATTTGGGATTGTTGACTGCTCCAGCCTTCCTCACTTCCCTTCCCTCCTGCTTCCCTCAACTCCCATCCCTGCCTTTCCTGGCTTCTTTCTGTTAATGTCTCTGCTCCCCAGGGTCCCAGCCTGGGATGCTTGTCTGTTCCCACTTTGGTCCTGTTTTGCCTGTCACCTCTGTTCTGGGGCCTCTCGTTCTGGGTCAGAGCATTGGTTGTCTTGCCACGCAGATACCTCAAATTCAGTGCATCCCAATCTCGGCACTCTCCCTGAGTCTGCAGCCCCACGTCTCCAAAGTGCGTTCACCCCAGGGCGGAAATGCTCCACGCCCCTCTTCCGCTGTAGTGGCTATGCTGTGCTCCCCTCTGTTCCGCCCCATTGGTCTCTGTGTTGCTGTTGTCTCCGGGACTGTTTCTCGGATGGTCACCAGCCTTGGAAGGGGCCTGCTGCTTAGGGCAGCAAGCTCCAGGGTGCCAGTCTTCCTTCCGCCATCCTAATCTCACTTTGTTCCCAGTTATCTTTTATTTTTTATTTTTAGTTTTTGAGACGGGGGCTCGCTCTGTCACCCAGGCTGGAGTACACTGGCACGATTTCAGCCTCCCAGGTTCAAGTGATTCTCCTGCCTCAGCATCCCAAGTAGCTGGGATTACAGGCACCCACCACCTTGCCTGGATAATTTTTGTATTTTGAGTAGAGCTGGGGTTTCGCTGTGTTGGCCAGGCTGGTCTTGATCTCCTGACCTCTAGTGATTCGCTTACCTCGGCCTCCCAAAGTGCTGGGATTACAGGCATGAGCCACACTGTACCCGGCCTCAGTTATCTTTTAAATCATCTAGTTTACCTAAGGTTTGGTGCCTCCCATCCCAGCAGAGTGAAGTCTAGAATTCCAGACTCCTTCGGAACCACAGGCTTGTCCTGGTGACATTTCCCTCTGGAATGCTGAATTCCCTTCTGCCTCTGCACTGTCTCACATGATTGTCCTCTCTTGTCCATGTCTTGCTGGTCTGTTGGGGACCTCCCATGCTGTGTCGTCTTTCTTGACACTTTCTCTGGTTCCTCCAGAATGAGCTGTTTGATCTCTCTCCCTGATCACACTTTGCTCCTAACTTGGGGAAGGCACTTTGCACATTGTTTACAGTCTGATTCCCACCTCCCTGGTCTGTGCATTCTGCTCCTGTGGCTGAAGCTGTCGTTGGCTGCACATCCTTGGGGCCTTGCACAGAGTATGTGCTTGGATGCCCACCCCCCCAGCTCCCCAGCCTGATATTTGAAGTGAGAAGACTGTTCCTGGCAGGGGTTGAGTTTGTTTCTTCGCTTCTGTCCTAAAACAGGTTTGCTTATTTCTGTTTTTTGGGGGGGTCTAAGTGGGTGTATGAATAGTAAGGCAATGACAAGTTTAAATAGTGTTTTAATAGAAACATGGATACCAGACTCTAGGGTGGACATTCTTAGCAGTGCAGTGGTAAAAATAATTGTCTTGGTTCTTTTTTTGTAGTAACTGATCACCAGAGAATACTGATATCTTTTGTTTACTTGTTTTCAGTGTGTTCCTGAGAAATACATTTTCTGTTGATAGCCTAGGGAAAAAGTAAGGGGGAAGAGCTTAAGAAACTTGCTTGAAGTTACAGATACACGTACATCCAAGACAGGGAGTCTTGACTCAGGAATGCAGGTTACACAGGAAGAAAAGTGTCTCCACCGCGTGCTGGGACTTGCCTTATGCTACACCCTTGCACGTTCACACCTGTCATGCATACCTGTGCTGGATGTTTTTTCTCCTCATTTTTAAAATTGAGGTATGATTAATGAACAGTGAAATGCATTTTATTTTATTTTATTTTATTTTAGAGACAGGGTCTCACTCTGTTGCCCAGGCTGGAGTACAGTGACACAGACATGGCTCACTGCGGCCTTGACCTCCCAGACTCAAGCAATTCTCCTGCCTCAGCCTCCCGGGCAGCTGGGAGTACAGGCTGTGCCTGGCCAACTTCAAAAAAACATTTTTTGTAGAGACAGGGTCTTGCTATGTTGCCCAGGCTAGTCTCAAACTCTTGGGTTCAAGTGATCCTGCCTTAGACTCCCAAAGCAATGGGATTATAGGTATGAGCCACTGTACCCGGCCCCACATTTTAAAGTATATAGTCCATCTGGTTTTTTTAAACAGTGAATTGTATTTTGTTTTGACAAACACGTATGCCTGTGTCACCCACTTCCCTCTCAAGATACAGGCACGTCTATCAGCTTAAAATTTGGCCCTCTCCACAGTCACTACCACTTGTGCTGAAACACTTATTCTGATTTCTTTTCTTTTTTTTTTTTTTGAGATGGAGTTTTGCTCTTGTTGCCCAGGCTGGAGGAGTGCAGTGGCGCCATCTTGGCTCACTGCAACCTCTGTCTCCCTGGTTGAAGCGATTCTCCTGCCTCAGCCTCCCGCGTAGCTGGGATCACAGGTGTGCATCACCACGCCCGGCTAATTTTTAGTATAGTCGGGGTTTATCTATGTTGGTAAGTTTGGTCTTTAACTCCCAACCTCAGGTGATCCGCCTGCCTTGGCCTCCCAAAGTGCTAGGATTAGAGGTGTGAGCCACCACGCCCGGCCTGATTTCTTTCTAAATAAGTGAGTTTGCCTCACTTAGAATATCATATACATGGAATCACACTATATGTATTCTTCCGTGTCTAGCGTCTTTCACTTAGCAGAATATTTTTGAGATTAAGCCATGTTGCTTGTATCAGTAGTATTTTCCTGCTTTTTGCTCAGAGGTATGCCATTATATGAATACACCACTGTTTGCTGTCTGTCTCCTGTTGATGGGTATTTGGCTTATTTCCCCTTTGGGGGTGTTAGGAACAAAGCTGCTGTGAACAGTGTCATACAAGTTTTTGTGTTCATATTTACTTTTCTGGGGTGAATACCTGGAAGTGGAATCGCTGAGTCACAGGGTGGTGGTAGTTGTTAATTGTGAGAAAGTGCCAAACTGCTTTCCAAAGTGGTGGTTGTGTGGTTACTTTTTAAAATTTATAAAACTATCGGAGATTTGATCTCACTGTAGAAATCTGATGTAGACCTGATGCATGCAATTCACAGTCTGGGATTTTGCAAACCAGTTTTTGATTTTAAAACACTGCTAAGATAAGCTCATTGGAAAACAGTTCAAAATATTACTAAGCATTTCACGTTTCTGGCTGGTGCATAGATAATTGAATAAAGTTACTGTATATAAATAGTGCATTTAGGCTGAGGCGGGAGTTTAAGACCAGCCTGGCCAACATGATGAAACCTCATCTCTACTAAAAATACAAAAATTAGCTGGGCTTGGTGGTGCATGCCTCTAGTCCCAGTTACTCGGGAGGCTGAGGCAGGAGAATCACTTGAACCCGGAGGCTGAGGTTGCAGTGCCCACTGCACTCCAGCCTGGGCGATAGAGTGATAGAGTGAAACTCAGTCTCACATACATACATACATACATACATACAGCATTTAAAGTCATCTCCATTGGTTTAAGCACCACGGGGTTCCTGGCCTAGTTTGTTATTTAAAAGCTCAGTTGGGAGGCCAAGGCGGGCGGATCACGAGGTCAGGAGTTTGAGACCAGCCTGGCCAACATGGTGAAACCCCGTTTCTACTAAAAATACGGAAAGTTAGCCAGGCATGGTGGTGCATACCTGTAACCCCAGCTAGTTGGGAGGCTGAGGCAGGAGAATCGCTTGAACCCGGGAGGCAGATATTGCAGCGAGCTGAGATCATGCCATTGCACTCCAGCTTGGGCAACAAGAGCGAAACTCCCTCAAAAAAAAAAAAAAAAAAAAAAAAGGCTCAGCAGGGCCTGAGAGCTGGAGTTGGGTTGGGAACCAGTGCTGTGTCAGTGTTTGTCTAGGGCCTGGGCAGAAGACTGAGGGAGAACTAACCCCTGAGGGATCTGGCAGTGGGTGAGATGGGCACAGGGACCTCCACAGAGCTGGCCCAGGTGGAGGCGTGGCACACTTGGGGCAGGAGACAGCACCAAGACACCTGCCATCTCCGGCTATTGGGAGGCAACCCAGAATATGTTTACAGAAACTGGGGACACTTCCCTCACCCACCTCTTGGTCCTCCCTCAGACCCCTGGCCCCCTGCCCTCTTCAGCCCCAGGGGCCTCCTGGTGTACTAGTCAGGGCTCTTGGTTTCAGACAACAGACAGCAGCTGAGGGTCTGACTCGAGCAGAAAAAGTGTGGTGGAAGCTTATCAGCTACGGATGGAGTGGAGCAGCCAGGCAGCCGCACGGGAGCCAGAGCTGAAGCCCACCACGAGGAGCTCTGCTTGCCCTTTCTTCTGGGGCCCCCTTTACTCGACCTCTCTTTGGAAGGTGGACCTCCTGACCCGATCTTCTGATTTTATTTTACATTCTCTCCTCATGGTTTTCTCTCTGCCCTCTAGTTGTCCTCTCTGGGACATTTCCGCTCTTTTGTCCAATTCTGTTTAAGAAAATTTAGAATCTATAGATGGTTGTATTTTTATCGTTTAATAACCAGGAAGTCTTCCTCTTTTTGTTTCATAGATACAATCTCTTCTTATTTCTAAGAATATGAATTAGTTGTGCCTTGTTGGCATTTTCTTCTCTGTGCATCGTGCATGTTCTGGATTCTTACTCCTCATTTCTGCTCTGTACTCTTTCATGAGGCGTGTTTGGACTTCCTTTTTGTATAACAGAACTACAACAAGCACTCTGTCTGTGGTGGGGGCGGTGGGGGTTTCTCTGCGGCCCTCGTCTTATAGAGGTCTGATGGTGAATCTCACCTTTTTGTTGGGTTTTCCCCGCCACATCGAGGAGTCTTTAGATCTTTCTCTTGGGTCATATGAGTGCTAGAGAAGATTCCTTGACCCTCCCATCTGCCAGGGTTTGGGGAGCCACGTGGGAGATGTGTGCTGGGAGTCTCTACTCTCATTGTGTGGCCCTCACTGGGTTCCCGTGTCTTCCTTCAGCTTCTCGCCTCTCTCACAGCAGGGCCTGCCATTCCAGTCCAGCCCCTCCTGCCTCACGGGCTCTGTCTGTCTGTCTGTTTTGTGGCCAGTGAATCAGTTTACTGACAGTAGAAGTGCAGGCCAGGCAGATTTGGTCTGCCTTAGGGGATTTTTCAGCTTATAGATCTAACACTGGGCTAAAAGAGCAGGAGGGTAAATGGAAATATTTAAAACAAATTACTTAATTTCCAGGATTGTGAATTTACCTAGTAATCAAAACTTAGAAGAGCAATGACTTCATCCTAAGGATAGTTCTGAGTGACAGAACTTGATGTGTCAAATGTTACATTGCTTATATACACTCCAAAAATTAATCATACCTTAATATACATGTCTGTCATAAATCACTTTTCTAATCAGATTTTATTATCTTTCAGATCCAATCACGTAGGGCATTATGCACCTTAAGATCCTGAAGAAAAGGCACAAAGCGTTCAAGTGATGTTTCGAAAGCATTTGTGAGGTAAGAGTGTGATTCTTTATTTAGGGTCTCATCAGTGTTTCGTTTCTCACAGCTCACACTAACTTGTATGTTACTAAAAAGGTAAGCTGTGCGTGTGGCAGAGCAGAGGTGTGGTGCAAAGGCTGACAGGCACACCTTCCTTTTCACTTGCTGCCTGCCTGTCTTAGAAGGAGGGTGTATCTGTGGAGGGGACTTCATGAATTGAATTGATGAGTGATTGGCCAGTATTACAAGACAAGGGGAATACTCAGCTTTACACTTGAAGCAGAAAGTGTTTTTTTTTTTTTTTGTTTTTTTGTGTTTTTTTTTGAGATGGAGTCTCCCTCTGTCACCTAGGCTGGAGGGCAGTGGCATGATCTCAGCTCACTGCAACCTCTGCCTTCTGGGTTCAAGTGATTCTCCTGCCTCAGCCTCCCTAGTAGCTGGGATTACAGGCACCCGCCATCATGCCCGGCTAATTTTTGTGTTTTTAGTAGAGACGGAGTTTCACCGTGTTGGCAGGGCTGGTCTCGAACTCTGATCTCAGATGGTCCTCTCACCTTGGCCTCCCAAAGTGCTGGGATTACAAGCGTGAGCCACCACGCCTGGCCTGAAATGGAAAGTTTTTGCTTGTGTGGTTGTCCCTTTAAATATGGAGATCTGCAGTGTTGCTTTTGGTGTTCTGGGAAACAGGGCTGTATTTAATGTGCCAATAAAGAGCTTAGGTTCAGGAGTGTTGACAAAATCCCATTAAATCGGCCATTAAAGTAGGAGAGTGATTCTGGGACATCTGTTTGACAGTGCACAGTGTTTTCATGGCTCCCTCAGAAACTGTCTTGAGTCTGGAGTCAGTAGTGGTTTTGGAATTCAATGCAGAATAAGGCTGTACCCTTACTCCTAAGGAATGTGTGCATTTTGATACTGCATCTTAAATGGCCGTGCTGTTTGCTTTTGGATTAGGTTTCATGTAAAGGAATGGTTTCATTTCTTTCCCTTCCCTTCCTGTTGCATTACTCAAGCGTAAATACAGTGACTCAGAGACGCGAGTGCACTTTGTTAGTGAGAGCTGTATTTGTCCAGCCTAACCCTGCTATATTCATTTGTTGGTTTCTTGAAAATAAAGCAATTTTTGGATCTCAAGTTATTTTCATGTTGACTTACAACGGATCTTACAGGTATGGCACTAAAGCCCTCCAGTGTTACATGTCACCCTAATCTGCCCTTGTAGGAATGTCCTGCCGTGGCCAGTGTTGGGCATCTGTGGGCACTCTCCTTACACAACTGTGCCCACCCTCCGTACCCCAAGGTCAGGCATGGCACCCCAGCAGCAGCCTGCTCTCCAGGGAGGTCTCACCAGAACCTGAACCAGGAAGGCGGAGCTGAGCTGGCTCAAGTGTCACGTGTGTGCCTTTAGAAGACTTTCAAGGGGCCTTGCTTTCTGGAGAGAGCTCAGACTGCCCAAACATTGCGCTCTGACGAAAGTATAGCTTGTTGTACTGCCTGGCAAGTACCCTTCCTTTTCTCATGGAATGTGTCCTGTTAGAGAAGTCAGCATAAAGTGGTTCTGATCAGAGGAATTTGTCAACTTAAGGCCTTCATGTACTTGGGACCACAGATAAGATGCACCAAGAAGCTTACATGGAAATCAGCAGGAGATTATTGGACTCTGAGAGAGGGACTGCTTGCCCTTTGTTGTATCTGCCTTTTAACAAACATGCACCTGCTGTGTGCCAAACAGCATGGAGGGCACAAGGGGACCAGAGGGAGAGGAGACCCACACCCGCCTGGAGGGACTGACTCCAGGCAGGGAGGTGGGACCTGCAGGAGCTCTCAGGTAGCAAGTGTAAGTACCCAGGGGGAAGAGCTGGTGAGCGTGCCCAAGGCTTCAGGGGAGGCAGAGAAACTTCCAGGTACTTCCTCAGCCTCCTGACAGTCAGGCATTACTAGTGGTGCAGGCAGAAGCAGTTCCAGCCTTTAGCTCCAGAGAGTCATATCTGATGTCTAGAGACCCTGACCCCTTTACCAAGTGCTCCTCAGAAGAAAGAGAACTCCGTTTTCAGAGTGGCTTGCCTAGAAGAGAGAAAAGTTAGGCCCTGCAGGTGAAAGGGGTTTGTGGAGGAAATGGGAGCTGTAAAGGTGTTTGCAGGGATGTTAAGCACACAGAGCCGGAAGATGCAGGTTCAGTCAGCGCTGAAGGAATGGCTAAGGGGGCTGTCCAGATTCTTTTCATCTTTAGTTTCTTCTAATTCACTTAAACACTTACTTTAAAAAAGTTTTTTTAATTGAAACAATTTTTTTTGACACCGGGTCTTACTCCGTTGTCCAGGCTGGAATGCAGTGGTGGGATCATGGCTCACTGTAGCTTCAACCTCCCAGGCTCAGGCGATCCTCCCACCTCAGCCTCCCAAACAGCTGGGACTACACATGCCTGCCACCATGCCTGACTAATGAAAAATATTTTTTTTTTTTTTTTTAAATAGAGATTGGGTCTTCCCATGTTGCCCAGGCCAGTCTCAAACTCCTGGGCTTAAGAGATCCTCCTACCTTGGCCTCCCAAAGTGCTGAGGTTCCAGGTGTAAGCCACTGCACTCAGCCTTGAGCATTTTTAATTTTTGTTTTTTGAGACAGGGTCCTTCTGTCACCCAGGCTGGAGTGCAGTGGTGTGATCGTGGCTCACGGCAGCCTCAACCTCCCAGGCTCAAGCAGTCTTTCTACCTCAGTCTCCCTAGTAGGTGGGACTACATGTGCAAGCCACCATGCCTGGCTGATTTTTATTTTTTGTGGAGATGAGGTTTACTCTGTTTCCCAGGCTGATGTCAAACTCCTGGGCTGAAGTGATCCTTCTGCCTCAGCCTCCCAAAGTGCTGGGATTACAGACGTGAGCCACTGCACCCAGCCTTAAACATTTTTTAAAGCTGTTTTTATCTGATTGAAAAATAAGGTTATTTTACTGACTTTCGAGACCAGTTTCATTTTGCTCTTGCACCAGTCAGCATTTTTGTATCTAGAGGAAATTTTGTAAAGTATTTGGTGAATGAACTCCCACCAGCATGTTCATTCAGCAAACGTTTTCATAACTGCTGTGTTCCAGTTGTATTTAAGAAAAGAAAAAAAGTCATACCCAGCTTTGAAAAACTGTGCTGTTACTTGGTTTTAGTGACGTGAACTCTGAGAACATTCCTGTTACTCTTCCTTATTCACATTTCAGAAGTCACGGTTTCTGCACTCTACCTGCTTAAAAGGTGAGGAGTGCTCCTGCTCTGAGAACGTGCTGGGGTCAGTTTGTTACAGTATTTGTCGGTGTTTTCTCCCCACAGGAAAGCTAAGGCGAAATTGTCTCTTCCTTTCCCTGGTTCTTTATCTGTGATACTACAACTCTCAGAGCAAACACCGATGAGAGAAGGTATACAATCAAAGAAGCAGTCAAAACAGTTACCAGGAAAATTGTACTTTTTTTCTTTCTTTCTTTTTTTTGGAGATGGAGTCTCACTCTGTCACCCAGGCTGGGGTGCAGTGGTGCGGTCTCAGCTCACTGCAACCTTTGCCCCCTGGGTTCAAGTGATTCTCCTGCCTCAGCCTCCTGAGTAGCTGGGATTACCGGTTGCTGCCGCTGCGCCCAGCTAATTTTTGTATTTTTAGTAGAGAGGGGGTTTCACCATCTGGGCCAGGCTGGTCTTGAGCTCCTGACCTCGTGATCCACCCACCTTGGCTTCCCAAAGGGCTGGGATTACAGGCATGAGCCACCGTGCCTGGCCCACTTTTTTCTTTAGTTTCTTTAGATCCTGTATGTTCTTAGAAATCAGATGCTATTGGAAATAGGGAAGAAGTGTCAAAAGGATGGCTAGCAAAAGACAAGATTAATAAATGAAGGAAAGGCTGGGCATGGTGGCCTACGCCTGTAATCACATCACTTTAGGAGGCCGAGGCAGGAGGATTGAGTCCATGAGTTCTAAAGCAGCCCGGGTAACATAGTGAGACCTCGTCTGTGAGCTATGATTGTACCACTGCACTCCAGCCTGGGCAACAGAGGGAGACCCTGTTCCCCCCAGAAAGGAAAAAAGGAAACTTTAAAAGATGAAAATAGAGGCTGGGGGCGGTAGCTCACACCTGTCATCCCAGCACTTTGGGAGGCCGAGGTGGATGGATCCCCTGAGGTAAGGAGTTTGAGACTAGCCTGGCCAACATGGTGAAACCCGGTCTCTACTAAAATTGCAGAAAAATTAGCCAGTCATGGTGGTGGGCACCTGTAATCCCAGGTACTCGGGAGGCTGAGGCAGGAGAATCACTTGAACCAGGGTGGTGGAAGTTGCAGTGAGCCAGGATCACACCACTGCACTCCAGCCTGGGCAACAGAGTGAGACTTGGTCTAAAAAAAAAAAGAGGAAGGGCATCAGGGTAGAGTGCCAAGGAACAGAGATACAAAAATGGGAGCCTGCTACAAAAACATCAGGGAGAAGTGAGAATAAACTGAGAATGAAATGGAGAAAAAACTGGTAAGACCGATGAGGTCCCTGTGTATGAGGCAGTGTAAAAATGAATAGAGGACCATCATGCTGTTTGCCATAGTCTGTGCTGAGCATCTGCTTGGGAGCGTTGAGGTGAGCTGCTGAGCAGAGCAGGGACAAGTAGGGCCCTGGAGCAGCAAGTGCAGCAGTGACCCGGCACAGCTCCTCTCCACCCTGCCGGGAACCCACGCTGTGACTTCACATCTGGCTGTGCTTTATATCATCTTTGTATGTGGCCATGGCTGGCCGTAGGTGACAGTTTTGTGTAATGTAGGCATGACCTGTACTCCGGGACTTACTGTGTTGCAGTAAAGCAATCAGTAAGGCCGGAGATATAAATATTCAGATCTCAGTTACGTTTTTATGTTCTTTCCCACTTTATGTATTTAGACTAACTTTATGAAATGGCAAAGGACAAACCATAACACATCATATTTAAGGTGGCTTGTGAGCTTCGTGAGCCTCACCAGCTCTGTGTGGTCTCCCTCCCCAGGGTGCGTCAGGGAAATCATGCAGCCATCAGGACACAGGCTCCGGGACGTCGAGCATCACCCTCTCCTGGCCGAAAATGACAACTACGATTCTTCATCATCCTCCTCCTCCGAGGCTGATGTGGCTGACAGGGTCTGGTTCATCCGTGATGGCTGCGGCATGATCTGTGCTGTCATGACATGGCTTCTGGTCGCCTATGCAGACTTCGTGGTGACTTTCGTCATGCTGCTTCCTTCCAAAGACTTCTGGTACTCTGTGGTCAACGGGGTCATCTTTAACTGCTTGGCTGTGCTCGCCCTGTCGTCCCACCTGAGAACCATGCTCACCGACCCCGTGAGTGCTGGCTGCGTCACTGGGGGCTGTCTTGTGTCTGGACTAGTGTCGCACACAGACGATGTGTTGAGTGGCCTTGGCTTTTTATTAACTCCTGGACACAAGCTTGTAGCCTTTTCCATGTCTTAACTGGAGAAGAAACATCGCTTAAATAGTAGTGACATCATGGTGTACCGATGGAAAGTATTAGCCCATTGGGCTGATTATTCAAAGAAAGAAATTGTGCTAGATAATTTCTTTTTTGTTGTTGTTTGTTTGTTTATTTATTTTTTTGAGATGGAGGATTGCTCTGTTGTCCCAGCTGGAATGCCGTGGTGTGATCTTGGCTCACTACAACCTCTACCTCGCAGGTTCAAGCTATTCTCGTGCCTAGCCTCCTTAGTAGCTTGGATTACAGACATGCGCCACCACTCCCAGCTAATTTTTGTTTTTTCGTTTTTTTTTTGAGACGGGATCTCACTCTGTCTTCCATGCTGAAGTGCCGTGTGCAACTTCATCTCACTACAACCTCTGCCTCTCAAGTTCAAGTGATTCTCCTACCTCAGCCTCCAGAGTAGCTGGAATTACAGGCACCCACCACCACTCCTGGCTAATTTTTTTGTATTTTTAGTAGAGACAGGCTTTTGCCACGTTGGCCAGGCTGGTCTTGAATTCCTGACCTTAGGTGATCCGCCCGCCTTGGCCTCCCAGAGTGCTGGGATTACAGGTGTGAGCCACTGCACCGAGCCTTTTTTGTATTTTTTAGTAGAGATGGGGTTTTGCCATGTTGGCCAGGTTAGTCTCGATCTCCTGACCTCAGGTGTTCTGCCTGTCTCAGCCTCCCAAAGTTCTGGGATTACAGGCATGAGCCACCGTGCCTGCCCTGTGTTAAGTAATTTCTAAAATCCCTTCTCGTTTAAATACTTGTTTTTTTCCCAAGGATAGACTGAAAGCTGGGAAGCCTAGGTTCTAGATGTCACCACTTTGCCAGTGTCCTTGGGTGTGGCTGACCCTTTGGAGGAAGCAGTGTACCCTGAAGTTGAGGCACAGTGCACGGGGAGCAGATTGACAAGGGGGTGGAGCACAAAAGGTGGATTGAGCTCATTTTTGGAGCAGATTCCCTTTAGGCTGAGAATAAACATAGGCCAGACCTAGCACAGTGAAATATGCTTAGTTCCTGCTGTGTTGCAGGCCACCAGATTCCGCTTCCACCTTGGCTTTCAGACTGTTCCTGAGTTTTGAGACATCCTTCAGTCAGGGAAGGGCATTAGGGCTGATCGTACAGATTCTCCCAGCTCAGCCATCCGTCACCTGCAGTCATCGAGTTCCAGGCTCCCTGTAGAGCTCGGAGGAGATGCCCAGCAGCTGCAGCCGTGCAAGGCCAGGTATTAGCAGTCAGTGGATTTTCATTTAAAAAAGTTCTTAACACTGCTTTAAAACAGTGGTTTCAAACCACGGTATAGGGATTCCCAATATGTCAATTTAAAATCAACTGGGCTCTTGTCTGTTTCTAAGCTTTCTCTAAAGAAGGTACCCAGAAGTTAATAAGATTAGGACTCTTCTTTTCAAGTGATTTTCCTGGCTCAGCCTCCCGAGTAGCTGGGATTACAGGCATGTACCACCACACCCGGCTAATTTTGTATCTTCAGTAGAGACAAGGTTTCGCCATGTTGGCCAGGCGGGTCTTGAACTCCTGACCTCAGGTGATCCATCCCCCTTGGCCTCCTAATGTGTTGGGATTATAGACATTAGCCACCGCTCCCAGCCAGGAGTCTTTTTTGAGAATAAACTGATACTGATCAGCTCACAGAATGTAGCCTACATGTGCCTTTATCTGTCTTTGCTTTATCTGAATTAATGATTCAGGGTTTGGATGTACATTGTTTACTGTCTCCTGTTTCACTAGTAGAAGTCTTGGGCAGCTGTCCTGGGAATGGGATAGTATTATAGGCCCAACGCACTGGGCAGCTGGGGAATGGTACCTTGGGGACAAACTGGGAAGCAAAGTCTGCTAGTGGCCTTGTAGCCTGACCTGATGGTGGAGTCTTTGACCATAACTGGGTCTCTTCTCTGATGGTTTTGTGCCTTTGGAGGAATAAAGGCTGTCTGGTCATTTCCTTTTACACAGCAAGTCTCCCTCTAGGAGCAGACCCTGCTCCTGATCCCTGTGTGTCTCTGCCCTCTCCTTCCTTGGGTGCAGCCGAAACCCCCTGCAGTCAGGCACTTTGACTAAGGAGAGTGCCAGCCTCAGGGCCAGGGCCAGGGCCAGCTCAGCGATTTCTACTGGAATATTGCCTTGTAGGAAAAATCCATGAGTGTTGACCATCTGCCCGCAGAGCAAAGACTGGGCTGGACCCATCCCTTTGGGCAGCTGTGGTGACAGAACTGCATCTGTGCAAAGCTTCCTGCTTGTGAGTGTGGGGTGGGACCTGGGGGAGGGTCAGCCCAGCTCGGACTCCTAAGCAGTTTGCTCCTCTCTGCCGACAAGCGCACTTGCCCCTTCCTCCTCTCTGCTTGGACTCTCCAGCTACTCAGCAGCCCAGCTCCTGATCCCACCCTGCTTCTGTTCCTGCTCCTGGGGAAAAGGCCCCAGAAGCCCAGAGAGCTGGAGGTGGCCAGGAAGTAGGGGTAGAAGGTGTGTGCAGGCCATGCTGCTGCCCTGGTGGGCAGATTTCTTTTCCTTGTTGTATCACTGCAGAGAATGTTGAGTGGAACACTGTGAGGGAGAGGTTGGAGATCTTGGATGTCAGGGGTGTTCTGAATGAGATTTAATTCACATAGCACGAAGTCCATCCTTGTAAGTGCGAAGTTCTGTGGTGCTTACGCATCCACGGTGTCCACCCACCACCCAGTCAGTTTAAGGACATTTTTATCACCTCAGAAAGGAACCCCACACCCCTTAGCCATCGCTTCCCAGTCCCCGACACCCCCAGCCTCTGCCCCTGGCTACCACTCATCTGCTTTCTGTCTCTGTGGGGTTTGCCTGACAAGGGAATTTCATACGTCATCGAATCTGTGGCCTTTTGTGCCTGGCTTTCACTAGGCATCGTGTCTTCAGGGTCCATTCGTGTTGTGGCATGATCAGCGCTTCATTTTGTTTTAGGGCTGAATAATCATGCTCTGGGTCGACCCATCTTGCTTAGAGCCATCATTAGTTGCTGGGCATTTGGGTGAGTTCCGCTTTTCGGCTGTTACGAATCATGCTGCTCTGAGCGTACGTGTACAAGTGTCTGTGTGGACGGATGTTTCATTTCTCTGGATATATACCTAGGAGTGGAGTTGCTGGAACATATGGTGACTCTATGTTTAACGTGTGTGGAATTGCCAAGTAGTCTCTAAAGTGTCGCCACGGGGGGAAGAAAAGAAAAAGGAAGAAACTTCTTGTGGGGAAGGGAATGATGAAAAACCCAAAACGCCAGCGTGTCCACACCATTTTACATTCCCACCACAATGTGTCCACACCTTTGGCATGTTACTGCCCTTCTTTTGTGACGTGCTGTCTCACTGTGGCTTTGCTGTGTGTCTCCCTAATGACCAGCGATGTTGAGCATCATCTCATGTGCTTGTTGGCCATTTGTGTGTCTTTGAGGAACGTCTGCTTGAGTTCTTTGTCTATTTGGACGTCACTGTTTCACCCATGTCACGTATTAAGACTCTGGTGGCAAGTGACAGAAACCACTGGGAGTCATGGTCAGTGAAACTGAGGAAGGGGGAGGATGCAGAGCCCAGGGCAAGGACGCCTCTGGCTGCTGGCAGGCTGCAGAGTGGAAGGTGGACAGAGGGGAGAGGCTGGCAGCTGCCCTCAGGCTTTGTCTATCCCTCTAGGTTCTGACTTTCCTGCTGCCCAGTGAAGAAGGGCAGTCCCCAGAGCCGGTGGAGCGGCTGTCACCGACGTCCGGATCTACCGTTCTGAAGGGGAGAGTGGGCGTGGCCCAGTAGGGTCAGGCGTCAACTCTGTCCTCCCAGTGGGGAGTTGATTTCTTGTCTCCACAGATCATGTCCTTACCCTGCCAGGGTCCAGTCCAGGCTGAACTAGAACTGTCACATCACCTCTGAACTGAACAGTTGAGAGGTTGGGGCAGATACCCCAGTGGGATTTCATGTCATTTTCCCAAATTAGCAGGACTCGGCATTCCTCACTGGGATTGGCTTGGGTTTGTATTGACACTCGAGGAAAGTCATTGGTGCTTTGAGTGAGGAGTGGAGGGGAAGATGGGGTCCATGGCATTTGATGGTCAGAGGCCTACTTTATTGATAGAGCAGTGAACCCTGCTGTGGAAGAATGAGACTTTGATCCCAAGCTTAACTTTGGAGATTGTTAGAAGGCTGGGAGGGAGGAAGGCCCCCCACGGTCCCGGGCCCTGTACTCCTTCACCTGGATGGAGCCTGTGTCTTCAGAGCGAGCCCCACTGATGCCCATGAGCCTTTTCAGCAGCTGTGCTGGTGCCTTCTGGAGGTGCCCTTCGTGGGGCTGCGGCTGCTGTCCAGGAGCTCTGCCAAAAGCATGCTTCCCTTCCACCCCCGCAGCAGAGCTGGGATGTAGGCGGAATATCTGCGTGAGAACACGAGGCCTCGCTGCCAGTAAAAGGCCAGGCTGGGATTTGAACCAAACTGTCTGTTTGCAAAGCCCCAGCCTTTCAAATTTCACTTCTTATGGGAAATTTCGAATGTGCACAGTGGAAAGAAAAGACCACTCAGTGTTGAGCTTGTCACCACCTCACTCGCTGTCAGTGGTGGCCTTGCCCACGCCGTTCTCCTCCCCAGATAACCCGCCTAAAGCTCACTCATTCTTTTAATTTGTAAATATGTGTATCTTTTAAAAGGGGTCTTTTTAGGCTGTGTGCAGTGTCTCACGCCTGTATTCCCAGCACTTTGGGAGGCCGAGGCGGGCGGATGACGAGGTCAAGAGATCGAGACCATCCCGGCCAATATGGCGAAACCCTATCTCTACTAAAAATACAAAAAATTAGCTGGGCGTGGTGGTGGTACGTGCCTGTAGTCCCAGCTACTCGGGAAGCTGAGGCAGGAGAATGGCTTGAAACCGGAAAACGGAAGTTGCAATGAGCCGGGATCGTGCCACTGCACTCCAGCCTGGTGATAGAGCAAGACTCTGTCTCAAAAAAAAAAAAAAGGGGGGTGGGGAGGGGGGAGTCTTTTTAAAACATAACCGCAATACTGGCAGCTCGTGTAAAGCAGCTCGTGTAAAGCAGTGTGATACTTAATACTAGCTGTCCTGTTGGAGCTCAGATTTTCTCACGTGTCTCATCTCTTTTCTTTTCGAGATGGAGTCTCACTCTGTTGCCTAGGCTGGAGTGCAGTAGTGTGATCTCGGCTCACGGCAGCCTTTGCCTTCTCGGTTCAAGCAATTCTGTCACCTCTGCCTCCCTAGTAGCTGGGATTACAGGCGCCACCATGCCAAGCTAATTTTTGTATTTTGAGTAGAGACGGGGTTTCACCATGTTGGCCAGGCTGGTCTTGAACTCCTGACCTCAAGCAATCTGCCTGCCTCGGCCTTCCAAAGTGCTGGGATTACAGGCATGAGCCACCAAGCCTGGCCTGTCTCAATTCTTTTATAATTTTTTCCCTTGAATCAGGGTCCAAATAAGGAGCCACCCAATGTGATTGGTTTATGTGTCTCTTAACATCTATTTTAATTAATCTCAGTGGTCTCTGCAACCCTTTTTTCCCCTTGGGATTTTTTTTTGGAGACTGAGTTTCGCTCTTCTTGCCCAGGCTGGAGTGCAATGGCGCGATCATGGCTCACTGCAACCTCCACCTCCCAGGTTCAAGTGATTCTCCTGCCTCAGCCTCCCGAGTAGCTGGGATTACAGGCATGCACCACCATGGGGTTTCTTCATGTTGGTCAGGCTGGTCTCGAACTCTTGACCTCAGGTCATCTGCCCACCTTGGCCTCCCAAGGTGCTGGGATTACAGGCGTGAGCCACCGTGCCTGCCCCACCTTGGGATTTTTTAAGTTGAAGAAGCACAGTTGTTTGTCCTGTAACTGGAGTTTGCAGTTTACGTCCCTGTACTGGGTTTTGACTTGCTCCTTGTTCCCAGCATTTTCCATAAATTAGGAGGCAGATCCACAGGCCTGGCCCCGTTCTCACCTGCCTCTTAGGCCTGGGGATCCAGAATGCATGGCAGGGAGCTGGGGTGAAGGTGGAGAGCAATGGAGAAAGGACAGGAAGCGTGGGATGGGGTGGCCGAGAGTGCTTTGCCCAGGCCTGCCTGGCTGCTTTGTCTCACAACGGCAGACTGGAAGTGGGATGTGGGCAGGAGCACCAGGAGAGGCCGTAGCCAAGTCGGGAAGCACCTCTGAAGGGAGGCAGCTGGGCATTTGGGGTAGGAGGGAGGAGCCTGTGGTCAGTCCCACAAGAAGATGGGTGGGGAACGTTCAAGAAGTATTTTAGAAAAAACCTCCCAAAAAATGGCTGAAATGGGAACTGAGGGCTGAGCAAGGTGCTCAGTTACTTGGAAGGTTTGTTTTGGTGGGAAGAAGAGTGCCCCGTGGGTGCAGGGCAAACAGTGCTCCAGCCCCTGCAGCAGTTGTTGTGGGTACATCCTGGCAAGGCCCTTTGAAATGGTGCACATATGTACACCCCCTCTGCATATGGTCTCTGCTTCTGCCAAACCACAGCTCGAAAGGCTCAGAATGAAAATGTAGGTAATAGACTCGAGGCCTCAGGTGGATGGCCTTGAAGCCCCCAGGAGACCATACCTGTGAGAGTTTCACTGTCTGCCCAGGGTTCTGAGAGCACAAAGGAAGCCCTGGACCCAGCAAGTGCGTGAAATCCCAGCATAGTCTCAGGTCCCTGAGGATCACCCAGTGTGTACCTGGTTACCCCTTGGAAGTGCCTTTCCCGGGTAACATCATAAATGACCAAAAACTGGGGTAGTGTTGGGGTGGCCGCTTTCCAGAAGGGTATCATGCCACATCGCATCACATTTGCTGCTGCTGTGGAAAGTGCATGCATGGCTCATAAAATTAAGGTGTTTGGAGTTTTAAAATTTGGCCCATTTCTTCTTATTGAGGAGATGTGTAAACTTGAGTGTCAACTGGGGCCTAGAGGCAACATGTGAGATTTTACAAATGAAAGCAGTGTTAAGATCCCTAGATGGCTGGAGGAAAGTTGATTGCGAGACTCCAGGCCGGGCACAGTGGTTCACGCCTGTCATCTTAGCTGCTCGGGAGGCTGAGGCGGAAGTGAGACGGAGTCTTGCTTTGTTGCCCAGGCTGGAGTGCAGTGGTGCGATTACAGCTTACTGCAGTCTCTGCCTCCTGGGTTCAAGCAATTCTCTGCCTCAGCCTCCCAAGTAGCTGGGATTACCAGCATGCGCCACCATGCCTGGCTAGTTTTTGTAGTTTTAGTAGAGAGGAGTTTCACTATCTTGGCCAGACTGGTGTCGAACTCGTGACCTCATGATCTGCCTGCCTCAGCCTCCCAAAGTGCTGGGATTACAGGCGTGAGGCACCGCGTCTGGCCAGCAAAATGTTTATTTAAGTTTTCAAAAATGAGCTTAAACCCTTTTTAACGTCTTTAAGGAGGCAGTGTGTTAGGAAACACTTTGATCTTGACCAAAACAGCTTCCCCATATTGGGGCCATGGGACTGACAGGGCCTTGTCTGGAGGAAGTAAAGTTTGGTGGAGGTTTGGACAGTGGACGCTCACATTTGCCCTGCAGCCCCTCCCATCTTCACTTCCTGGTCACCTCTGGGAACCCCTTGCCTGTGCTGCCCGAGACTCAGGCTCTGGTCCACTGGTAGCCCTGAATCCGGCGGGCAGCAGTCTCTGGCTCTGCAGGGCATTCACCTGCTGAACTTTGTAAAATTTGGATGTCAGCCCTCAGCGTGCAGAGGTTCAGATCTCTGGCTCCAGAGCCCAGCCAGGCACCTGTGTTTTAAGAAGCTCCAGCGGGAGCATCTGTGTTGGCAGAGCCCATTAGCGCCCACCTTTCCATTTGTCCTGCCCCCATCCCTTGTCTTTGTGCAGTCACTGCAGCCCCAACTGCTGTTCCCAATGTCTGTGGGACTCATTCTCCAGATCTGTGATTTCTACGTGAAGTATAAGCTCCGGGCCAAGAAACAGACACAAGGCCTTGTTCCTCTTCTTGAGGCACTGGAACCCCCAGGCAGGTCTGCCTATCTTATTCCACCCTGCCACAGCTTCCAGAATTATCTCCTACAAACATCGTTTTGATTACATATCTCCACTGCCCAAAGAACAAAGCCTTTGCGGTTGCAGCCAGTTCAGGCCTCACCTTCCCTACGTCGGGTCCTCAGTTGACATGGCGCCAGTAGGGTGACTCTTGGCCTTCAGCTCTGCCCCTTACTGTCAGCTCACGGCCTTCCTGACGCCTCTTTCTGCTGCTTCACCATTGCTCATGTTGTCCAGCTCTTCTAGTATTTGGGGCACAGATAGATGCACGTTCGACTTTCTGGTGCTGCCCCCGCTGGGCTGCCTCATTGCCAGACATGAATGGGGTCAGGTGGTCTGGGCTGCCGCTTCCAGGTTTGTGTGTGAATGCCTTTGAGGAGGTTGGCCAAGAGACAAAAGTATCACGTCACTTTAGCAACACGAGATTAAAGTCCTTTTTGATACTGTTTTGTTCCTTGTTCCCTGACTGCCCAATAAGACAACTCTGGGCAGTGGTTATCAGTCACCTCCCCATCACCTGGGGCTACAGGGAAGTGGTGTGTACAGAGGCTACCTGTCCCCGCTGGGACACATAGGGCCCCTGTCTGGGGACAAGCCTTGCCTCCGAAAAATGCAGGTGGTTAAGCCATTTATCAAAAGGATAATAAGGTAGTTTTTGTTTCTTGTTTGATGATAATATATATGAATTTCTACTTTTTTTTTTTAAACTTTCCTTTTCCCCGACTAAAATACATTCTTCTTATACGTTAGGGGGCAGTACCCAAAGGAAACGCTACAAAAGAATACATGGAGAGCCTGCAGCTGAAGCCCGGGGAGGTGATCTACAAGTGCCCCAAGTGCTGCTGTATTAAACCTGAGCGCGCCCACCACTGCAGGTACGGGCCCCCAGCACCTGTCAGCATTCACAGGCTGGTCCCTAGGCGTCTCTTTCTTGGGTAGGGAGCTGAGTAAAGGGCCAGTGCCCTGGAGTCTTTTTGGGAGCTGGGAACCAGTATGGACTTGGGGATCCCCTCCTTCCGTAGGGATTCGCTGTGGCATGATAGCCAGAGGAGGTGCCGAGGTTCCCGCCTCTGTTCATGGCACACATGCCGTGGGCCAGCATGTGTGTGCTCACAGCCCTGGGCACATCCTGTGTGGGGCCAGGAGAAGGGCTCAGAACCTTCCCCTCACTCCTGCTCCGGGGTTCTCGAGCCAGCTGGATGGGCTGTGTGCATTCGCTTTTGTTCTTACCTAGGGTGGTGGTGCAGCCTAGAGGCCAGGCTCTTTTCGACGTGCTCTCTTTATTTTTTAAAAATTTTATTTGATGTGCTCTCAAACACCAGTTACTGTATTTTTAAAAACCCACAGTTCAGTTATCTGCCTGGCTCATGTAGCCTTCCTGGCCCTCACACCTCACCCCTGCTGGTCTTGGTTACATTTTATCTGCTTCCCCCAGATGTGCCAGCTCCTGACTCCTTTGTCTGCTCCTGGAGGGGCTGACCATTGATTTCACGTGTTGAAGTGTGAAAGTCTGGGTGTATTTCTCCATTCCTTGAAATAGTTGCCACACGTCCCTGTATTGTGAAACTGCTGGGGCGTGGTTGCACCTAGACAGTACCTTCTTCCAGGGGTCATGGCCTGCTTGGATAAGCGGGGTGCCATTGATGACCTCCAGTGGGAGGAAACAGATATAGGCGGTGCTGACTGCTTTATGGCTGGAGTGAAAGCTTTAACAGATTCATATCTACATAGTTTGGCCAGAAAGTGAAGAAAGACAAAATGGTATCAGGGAGTAGATAGGTGGTTGTCTTGAGCTGGGGTGACTGTGGATGGGCTGAGGTTTCTTTCTGGGGCGGTAGGAATGTTCTTCTTCTTCTTTTTTTTTTTTTTTTTCTGAGACAGAGTTGTGCTCTGTTGCCCAGGTTCAAGTGATTCTCCTCTCTCAGCCTCCTGAGCAGCTGGGATTACAGGCACGCACCACCATGCCCAGCTAATTTTTTGTATTTTAGTAGACACGGGGTTTCACCATGTTGGCCAGGCTGATCTTGAACTCCTGACCTTGTGATCTGCCTGCCTCGGCCTCCTAAAGTGCTGGGGTTACAGGTGTGAGCCACCATAACCAGCTGAAATGTTCTAAAATTAGATGGTGATGGTCTCACAACTCCAGATAGAATAAAAATCATTGAATTGTACGATGCAAATGAGTAAACTTTTATGATATGTAATTTTTTTTTTGACACAGAGTTTTGCTCTGTCACCCAGGCTGAGTGCAGTGACGCAATCTCGGCTCATTGCAAACTCTGCCTCTTGGGCTCAAGTGCTTCTTGTGCCTCAGTCTCCCTAGTAGCTGGGATTACTGGCGCCTGCCACCATGCTCAGCTGATTTTTGTATTTTTAGTAGAGGCAGGGTTTCGCCACTTTGGCCAGGCTGGTTTTGAACTCTTGACTTCAGGTAATCCACCTCCCTTAGCTTCCCAAAGTGCTGGGATTACAGGCATGAGCCGCCTTGCCTGGCCTGTGGTATATAAATTATACTTGAGTGTCATCTGTTTAATGAGGTAAAATGGGAATGTTTTGGTGGTCAGGTGCTCTGGAGGTCAGGCAGGGAACCCAGGTCAGTGAATAGAAGGCGACACTGTGATAGCAGGTCTGTCTGGGGCCAGCCTGATGGCACAGATGTCTGCTTCATGTGATTAACTGTACAAGCTATTACTAAAAAGTCACTGATACCCAATCAGTTATTTAAAATTGGACATGCAGCGTATTTTGGGCGAAAGTAAATTACAGCTGGAAAAACAAGAGGACTTAAAGCGTGGGTATATAGTTACATGATTCAAGGTGAATATACATATTCATCAGTGAATATGCGTTAAGTGGTAGTCATTATTTGAAGATATGAAGAATGTTTCTGTCCCTAAAGGTAAAAATTCAATTTTTTTAAAAAACTGAAATAGAATTGTAACTTGTAAGCTTGCAAAATTGAGAACTTTATTACTAAGTGTCCATGATTCAGTTTTATGGGGGGAGGGTGAAAACTCATGAAGTATGGCTCAGTGTGATCTTTCGCCTCATCCTGTTGGTCCATTGACTATTTTCCTTAGGAAACAGGAGACATTTAATTAAAATGATAAACCCTAAAGGAATATAGTGAGTGCATATGATTGTTTGACATGGTGTATTAGGATATGTGTTCTGATTTCCTCCACCTTTGATTTTATTTGGTTGTGTCACTCTGGTCTCCTCAGAGCATAGAATACTGAAAATCAAACTTTTCTTTTCAGTATTTGCAAAAGATGTATTCGGAAAATGGATCATCACTGCCCATGGGTGAACAATTGTGTCGGAGAAAAGAATCAAAGATTTTTTGTGCTCTTCACTGTAAGTAAAAATACTTTTGTAGTGACTTACGTTGAACTTGAAATTCTGTAACTGCATCTTGCCTGGAGCAGGGAAATCTGTACCAACGTCAGACCAGTTTCTCTCCAACCTTTTCTCCAGGATTCACATTATAATACGGTGCTGTCATGGGCGGGCAGTAGTCCCAATACATAAATATGTTGCTTGTATTACTTTAGGTGTTCACTGTAGTTTATTCTCTCCCAGGTGTCCTCAGTCACTATCGTTTATTAATAATAAGAATAGGGATCTTCTAAACTATGTTAGAGCTTATTTGCCTATTTGTTTATTTTGAGACGGAGTTTCGGTCTTGTTGCCCAGGCTGGAGTGCAATGGCGTGATCTCAGCTCACCGCAGCCTCAGCCTCCTGAGTAGCTGGGATTACAGGCAGGCGCCACCACGCCCATCTAATTTTATATTTTTAGTAGAGATAGGGTTTCTCCATGTTTCTCGGGCTGGTCTCGAACTCCCCAGCTCAGGTGATCCACCTGCCTTGGCCTCCCCATGTGCTGGGATTACAGGCATGAGCCACTGTGTCCGGCCATTTTTTTTTTTTTTTTCAGTAGACGGGGTTTTGCTATGTTGCCCAGGCTGGTCTCAAACTCCTGAGCTCAAGTGATTTGCCTACCTTGGCCTCCCAAAGTGCTGGGATTACAGTTGTAAGCCACCATGCCCAGCTGTATTTTTTTATAAAATTATTCTACTTGGTGTTATATGATCTTCGGTAGGAAAATGTCAACTACTGCAATGTAATCCTTCCCTCATTTTTCCCTGACAAATAAGATGGAAGTATAAACGGGATACTTCATCAGTCTTTGCTCCTAGAAAGATGTGATTGTTTCAGTTACTAACTGGCCAGGCACAGTGTCTCATGCCTGTACTTTGGGAGGCCAAGGCAGGCAGATCACTCAAGGTCAGTAGTTCCAGACTAGCCTGGCCAACATGGTGAAACTCCGTTTCTACTAAAAATGCAAAACAATTAGCCAGGTGTGGTGGTGCTTGCCTGTAGTCCCAGATACTTGGGAGGCTGAGGCAGGAGAATCGCTTGAACCCAGGAGGTGGAGGTTGCAGTGAGCTGAGACCACAGCACTGCATTCCAGCCTGGGCGACAGAGGGAGACTGTTTCTAAAAAAAAAATTTCAAAAAGTGACTAAGCAGCCTCCCCCTCGTTGTAGATGTATATAGCTCTGTCTTCGGTCCACGCTCTGATCCTCTGTGGGTTGCAGTTCATCTCCTGCGTCCGAGGGCAGTGGACTGGTAAGTTCCCTTGTCCTGCATCATTCCTGGCCGTGCGTGCTACTACTGGGTGAAAGGGGAATACTTTAAAGGAAGAACCAGGTTTCCAATTTTCAAGGAAATCATTGCAGTTATTTTAGGAATTGAATTTTAAAGAATTTAGTTAAGTTTTAACACCACCATTTTGCTAGTGTATCAAGACTGGAAGGAAATTCCTGTTGTTTTCCTCAAAGCTCGTGTCTGTCTTCTGGTCAGCTAGCTCTCCATTGTTCAAAGCAGGCTTCGCATTGTCTCTGTGAGTACCGACCCTAAGCAGGTGTCATGAAAACAGGCGCTCATTGTCTTACCTGAGATAAGCAGAGAGGTCTGGACAGGCTCATCCCACCCCAGGGAACGTGGTGAATGAATGGACTCCTGTGAGCACGGCTCACAAGTGTGGGTGTACACAACCCTTCTGGTCTGGCCTCAGTTGCTGTTTAATACACAGATACAGTGTCCGTGGAAACCTCAGAAAACAGAACCTTTGAAGCCGCTGGCCGGGAAGTGGTGGTGTGAATTTTTGCTTGGAAGGGTGGCCCTCCTCTGCTCCTTGGAGAATAGTGAATGTGCCCATTTAGCAAGTGGACAGCTCCTCCCCGCTGGAAGCTGGCCGGGGACTGGCCCCAGTGGGTTCTTCTCTGAACCAAACACGGTGCCACTCCGGGTATGCGGGGCCAGTTATAACCAGCTTCCTCTTGTTTGCAGAATGCAGTGATTTTTCACCTCCAATAACTGTAATCCTGTTGATCTTCCTGTGCCTTGAGGGTCTTCTGTTTTTCACTTTCACTGCAGTTATGTTTGGCACCCAGATCCACTCCATATGCAACGATGAGACGGTAAGTTTTGTTCTCAGCTGCGTGTACTTAATACGTGGTCGGAGCTTGAGTACATGCGAGTCCTGATGTCAGCAGCAGGCGCCTGTGGCCTGACTTGGGGGCGTAACGGGGCAGTCTTGGTAGCGCCAGCCTTCCCTGTGCTGGCTGCTGCTTTCATTCCGCGCGGTGCATAGTTGTCGTTTTAGTGTGATTTGAGAGTCAGCAGAGGCAGGCAGACTCCTAGCTCCCAGCGCAGTCAGTGAATTTCAGGGAACTGACTGTTTTCAGGGCCTGGCTCTGCGGGCCCGGAGCGGCACTCGGTCAATGTTTGTACACAGTAACTGACAGGTGCAAAATGTTGGTGCTTGGCTGGGACGGCCGTTGTGGCAGTCTGGGCTGGCCGGATGGCTGCAGCCGGAGCTGTGCTCGCAGAGGCCATGGATGGGGGTCCGGATTGGGGTGGAGCGGGGAAGGAGAGTTCCACGCTGTGTTTGAACACGGTGCGATTCTGCGGCTCCGTGGGGTCTGCCGAGCTTCCTGGAGCCGCTGCCACTTGCTTTTCTTTCTGCTTCCAGGAAATTGAGCGATTGAAAAGTGAGAAGCCCACGTGGGAGCGGAGGCTGCGATGGGAAGGGATGAAGTCCGTCTTTGGGGGTCCCCCCTCACTCCTCTGGATGAATCCCTTTGTCGGCTTCCGCTTTAGGCGACTGCCCACGAGACCCAGAAAAGGCGGCCCAGAGTTCTCAGTGTGAGGCCTGGTTCGACAGGCTGGAACTTGCTCACAGACTTCCACTTATTTATTTGGGGTCTGAAGGAGATCAACAGCTCATCTGTGACCAACAGGGCAACTGGAACCTATAGAAACCACCTGCTTGCAGCAAGCAGAGTTTTATATATTTCTAGTCACAGACGGCAGATTCTCCACACCGGAAGAGGCGCTCAGTCCCCACCTGTGCAACGTCAGAAAGGTGTGTGGCCACGCAAAGAAGCCAAATGTCACGGCCTTCCTGCAGAGTTAGGATTTTTGTTAAGAATACTTTGCATTTTCTAAGAAGTCGTTTGGGTTATTACATGGGTTATTCAAATCCTGTGTACTGAGCTGCTGTTTCCAATCATGAAGACAAACAGTCAATCCAGTGAACAGGGATTCTCCGAGCAGTCATTTCCAGGGGCTCCGCTGACCCCCTCTCAGCAGTGCACTCGCCAGACCACAGCAGAGCATTTCCATAGAAAGACGTTTTGGTCTCCATTAGCTCTGATGCTTTGCACCGAAGTTGCAAAAAATCTGTGCACTGAACAGTGAAGGTGGCTTCCAGCACACTCCCCGCTGCCCCGGAAGAGAAATCCTTTGACCCTCTCAGCAAGTTTGTGTGTGCGCGCGTCTGCGTGTGTGTGCGCGTGTGTGCATGTGTGTGTCAAAATTGCCAGTGTTGTTGAGGCAGTGTAACATTTACCGGCTGTGTAGAGCAAACAAGCTATTTTTTAGAAACCGACGTTTCAGGGAAGAGGGGGGAGCGGCCGCGGGGTCCTCTCCGTGGTTACTATGAATGTATGGCTATTGGAGGACATCTCGATCCAAAGAACAGTCGTTCCTGTGCAGTCCTTCATTGCCCTCCTGCTTTAGTTTTTTAAAAAAAAATCTTGAGTGCTTGAGGGCCTTGGAACTGATGTGTTCGTTCCAGCCAAATATAGCAGTGTCTAAAGGGCACCTGGGGAAGGGCAGAGCCATGGCTCAGTGACCTGATCCATTGGGCAGCTCCATGCTGTTGGTGTGTGGGGCAGGGGAGGCATGCCAAGTGGAGAGGCAGGCCCTGGACCTTGGGCACCTCTGGGAAGGTGAGGGGACCATGAGGCAGCCAGCCCCTGGCAGGGGTGACTGTGCCACCGCGGGCAGACAGCGCTCAGGCAGGAATGGTCAGGATGGTGCCCTCCTGTTGGATTTTTTTGTTAGCTTTTATGTTTTCTTCTCTACCCACGGCACAGGTGATAAAATAGGATCCTTGGTGTGGAGCTTAAATTTATGCCAGAAAGCCAACAGCTCCCCTCTGTGGGGACTTGCCTTAACCTTGCCTGGTTTGTACATTATTTTTTGACAGATGCATCCAGAAGCAATCTGTGACAAAGTCCGAGGGTCTTCCTTTAAGCTTGCCCTCCATGCTGAGAGAAGTTGGCGTCTCCCTCCTGGGAACTGTTTTGCCTTTCTGTTCATCTGTGAACTGTTTTTTTGTTTTTAATTTCTCTGTACCCCATATGAATCAGGGCTTCTACCACTGCTGATGCAAAACCACAAAGGGACCTACCTGAGCCACCGTCCTAGCCAAGTGAGCAAGCCTACGAGGGGTTTGGAAGTGGACTCGGTCACCGTGGAAGCGTGTGTGCCAGTAGGGGAAGAAGTGTGTCACAGCCAGAGGGACAAAGCATAGATCGTGCGTGATCCTGGAGACACGAGTTTCCAGAGACTGTTTTGCATATTCATTTGCACATTGTTGTCTGGGTGGGACATGTGTATGGGCTTCAGTGTGAGGCTTTTAATATGTATATCCTGTTATCAATAAAAAAAATTATCCAAGTGGTTGAATCCTGTGAGACTTGGCAAGTGTGTGCAAATCAAGTATACTTGACTTTTCAACCTCTTCTTTCAATGTAACTTTTATATGAAATAAAGTAATCCATTGACAGTTCTCAAATGGTTTCCAAAGCGCCTGTTCTTCATGGATGGCAGTGTTGTTTGTTTTCAAGGGGTAGCCTTTCCGTGGTTCATGGACCTAGCCCCAGGCTGTTAAGGTCTCTCCCAAGCAGTTTCCAGAACCTCTAAATGCTTTCGTGCCCAAAACGAGTGACCCAGGCGTTCGTGCATGACTCCTCACAAATGTTGCCCGCTGAGGACCGCTGCCTGGTGAGGGCCGCTGCTTATTGAACATTTAATTCGACTCCGATTGTTTTTTATTTTTGAGATGATGGAGTCTCGCTCTGTTGCCCAGGCTGGCGTGCAGTGGCACCATCTTGGATCACTGCAACCTCCACCTCCTGGGTTCAAGCGATTCTCTTGCCTCCGCCTCCTGAGTAGCTGGGATTATAGGCACGTGCCACCACACCAGGCGGATTTTTGTATTTTTAGTAGAGACGGGGTTTCACCATGTTGGTCAGGCTGGTCTCGAACTCCTGACCACAGGTGATCCGCCTGCCTTGGCCTCCCAAAGTGCTGGGATGACAGGCCTGAGCCACGCTCAGCCAACTCCCATCGTTTTAGTTCTTGTTTTTCATTGCATATTAAAATAAAAACAATGTTTCAAAATCTCTCTCCACAGTCCAGAATCTCAAGTACCTACAATTTGGTTTTAATTCATTGACCAAATTTGTCTAATATGTGCACTGTGAGGGAACCAGAATGCCCACTTACCTTCCAGAGGCCAGATGGTTGGTGTGTGCTGCAGCCCTGCCTTGCGCATGCTGTGACTTGGGGTGCCCGGTGGCGTTCCAGACATGCAGAAAAGGGAAGGAGTCTCGAACTCAGAGACGCGGACCTGAGCCGGGCCACTGCGTGGACAGCAGCTCTCCAGCTTGCATTTGTGGCTGTGCCGGATTTTGCTGCAATATTATTTGTATTCCTTATATTAGATGAAGCAGGCTCATTATATAGAAGTATGATGCTTATATTAAAACATAAAACAAAATATCCCCCAAATAGGAAGGTGGCTAAATCCCATCTATTACATACGAACTCAGCTTGGGTAAGAAAAGCAGGGAAAGTAGCTTGAAGGGTAGGTAGCCTGGGAGCTGCACACAAAAAGCAGGATGCCCACAGAAAAAGCGCAAGTGCCAGCCGGGCGCAGTGGCTCATGCCTGTAATCCCAGCACTTTGGGAGGCCGAGGTGGGCGGATCACAAGGTCAGGTGTTCAAGACCATCCTGGCCAACATGGTGAAATGCTGTCTCTACTAAAATACAAAAAATTAGCTGGATGCAGTGGTGCACGCCTGTAGTCCCAGATACTCGGGAGCCTGAGGGAGGGGAATCGTTTGAACCAGGGAGGTGGAGGTTGCAGTAGGCAGAGATCCCGCCACTGCACGCTAGCCTGGCAACAGAGCAAGACTCCATCTCACACACACACACACACAAAAATTGCAAGTGCCCCACAATGTCTCCTGAGGACCCTCTTTAAAACTGCATTGCTCCTCATCCAGCTGCTAATTTTAGCCAAAGCAACCCGAAGACTCCAAGGGAAAGTAAGCTGTGACAGGCCTGTGGCTGGTTCTGGGAGCTCAAAGCTGAGCCGGTCTCTGAGCTGTAAGAACTCATGCCTCAGTGACCAGGCCCGATGGGCCCCTGCAAGCAGCTTCCCAAAACGGCCAGCAAGTTTCCCAAGAAGGTTCTAGGCACAGCACATCTGCAGTCCAGAGAACTCTGGGTTTCCTGCCTGCTCTCCCCTCCCCATTCACCAAATGTACGTACGCCCCGCATTTCATACATGATCAAGTTTAGTTGTGATGACTGAATACTCTGCTTCTAATCTAGATAGGGGCCTCTGATTTCTTCTTCTTTTTTTTTTTTTTTTTTGAGACAGAGTCTAGCTCTGTTGACAGGCGTCAGGCTGGAGTACAGTGGCAGGATCTTGACTCACTGCAACCTCAGCCTCCCAAGTAGCTGGGACTACAGGCGCACGCCACCACGCCCAGCTAACTTTTTTTTAGTAGAGATGAGGTTTCACCATGTTGGCCAGGATGGTCTTGATCTCTTGACCTCCTGATCCGCCCGCCTCAGCCTCCCAAAGTGCTGGGATTACAGGCATGAGCCACCGCGCCCGGCCTGGGGCCTCTGATTTCTTTGTCTAACCTTTTGCTTTTACAGAGGTGAAGCTGCCTCTTGTGCGCCCGTTCCAGCTGTCGCTGAGTGCCTGCAGCCAAGCCAGCCTCTGCCACAGGCATTAGCCTGCCACCACCCCCATTCTCTGCTGAGAGGGCCTGGCTTCTCCGGGGTTGCTGGGTTCAGGGCGAGGCCTTTCTGTGCTTCCGGATCCTACCAGTGGTACAACATACTCCCTGGGAGCCAGTGAAGGGGTGCCTCATTCTTCAAGTCTCCAGTATTTTGGCCCACCTAAAACTGCCTTATTTTACCTCAACTTTGGTTGATGGCATAGGTAAATACTTTACACTCAGCCTGTGAGTGTGTTTCACCATCATCTTCCGGCTCCCAGAGCAGCCATGGAGAGCCCAAACTCCTATTTCCTGTGCTGTGTGACTCAATCTTTTTTTTTTTTTTTTTGAGACAGGGTCTTGCTCTGTCACCCAGGCTGGATCTCAGCCCAGGCTGGAGTTCAGTGGCGTGATCTCAGCTCATTGCAATCTCCCCCTCCTGAACTCAAGCAATTCTCATTCCTCAGCCTCCTGAGTGGCTGGGACTACAGGCGCTTGTCACCACACCCAGATAACATTTTTGTATTTTTGGAAGAGACAGGGTTTCGCCACGTTGCCCACGCTGGTCTTGAACTCCTGACCTCAAGGGATCCACCCGCCTCGGCCTCCCAAAGTGCTGGGATTGTACGTGTGAACTATCACGCCTGGCCCACATCCTCTCTTTAGTCCTTGGGCCTCAGCTCTCCCCCGGCTGTGCTGGTGCTCGGTAGAGCCTTTCCACCTGACGCTCAGCTTTCTGCTTCTGGCAGATGTCCTGTGTTACGCCTTTGGGAATCCCGTTTTCTCCATTTCCTTTCTTTTCTAACTTTAAAATTACATGTTGAACCATCTGCAGTGATCCTCTAATTTTCTTACTGTACACTCTGTTTTCTGGAAAATCTTTTTACCTTTGCTTTAAAAAAATTTTTTTTGTTTAAGATTGAGTCTTGCTCTGTCCCTCAGGCTGGAGTGCAGTGACAGGATCTCTGCTCACTGCAACCTCTGGCCTATCAAGTTCAAGCGATTTTCCTTCCTCAGCCTCCTGAGTAGCTGGGATTACAGGCATGTGCCACCAAGCCCAGCTAATTTTTGTATTTTTAGTAGAGATAGGGTTTCAGTATGTTGGCCAGGCTTGTGTTGAACTTCTGGCCTCAAGTAATCTGCCCGTCTAGGCCTCCCAGAGTGCTGGGATTACAAGTGTGAGCCACTGTGCCCCACCCAGCTTTGTCTTCTAGCTCTTCTATTGGATGTTTTTAAAACTTCACGCTATGGTCGTTTTACTTTCGAGAAGCTTTTTCTTTTCCTTTGCGGTTCTGGGGAAACAGCGTCCTGGGTTTGTCTGCAGATGCTCCACCATTCCCTGACTCTAAGGATGCTGGGGTTTTGTTGTGCATGTCCCCTGCTTCCTGGGTGCTTTCTCCCAGCCTCCCCACCCCGCATTCTCTCCTCTGCCTGTTCTCTGGCTTTCTTCTCGGAAGCTGTCCTCCGTGTCCTGCGTGAGACACCAGCCCACTGTCTGGCAGGGCCGTCGGGGGAGCCAGCTTTTCCAGGAGGAGGCCCCCATCTCCTGACTGGAGGACTGGCTGCTGGCTTTTCTTTTTTTTTTTTTTTGGAGACAAAGTCTTACTCTGTAGTCCAGGCTGGAGGGCAGTGGCATGATTTCAGCTCCCCGCAACCTCCATCTCCCGGGTTCGAGTGATTCTCCTGCCTCAGCCTCTAGAGTAGCTGGGATTACAGGTGTGCACCACAGCACCCAGCTAATTTTTTGTATTTTTAGTAGAGATGGGGTTTCACCATGTTGGCTAGGCTGGTCTTGAACCGCCAACCTCAGGTAATATGCCCACCTCAGCCTCCCAAAGTGCTAGGAATGTAGGTGTGAGCCACCACCCCCGGCAGCTGCCGGCTTTTCTGGGGCTCAGTAGACAAGGGCCCAGAAGCTTCGCTGGGCAGTTAACAGACTGGCCCCTCTCTCCTTTTCTGCTCAAGTAGTGCCTGTTGTCTTTGAGCCCGTGATCTTCCAGGAATAAGCTGCCCCTCTCCTTTGGGGCCCAGGGGTGCTGCCTAGGAGTCTGACCTCCTCCTCCGGAAAACTTCCCCCATCCTTCATATCCCGGAACCACTTGTCAAGCTCTGGTCTTCCTTGGCACTCCCTCCCGTCCCTGGGAGACAATGTGACCGAGGTGGTCATTTCACAGGCGGGGAAATGGAAGCCAAGAAGCTTTCTGACATGCCCAGCTGGATGAGTAACAGCGCTGACCTCTCCTGGTATATCAGCCCACGCTTAGGACAAAATTTCCCCAAATACGACAGCCCTTGTTCTTGGAACACATGCATGTCCTGTGCTGTGGCTTAACACGCATAGTTTGCCTTAATTCTTGCAATCATTACCATCTCATAGATGGAGAAACTGAGGCTGAGAGAGGTTGCTCAGGGGCCCATAGGTAGCAAACAATGGTCATATTATGTTTACACTATCAACACTAGCTGTTTAATAATTGCGCCATTACTAATAATGTGAAAAACTAACGCGGACTTCCCTCCAACTCACCTGATCATCCAGAAGCACACAGCTCCACGGGGGCCAAGAGCTGCCACTTTGTGGATTTGCACACATCACTGTTGGTGGCCACATGGGAGGTGGGTGCCAGGAGAGTGGCAAACCCTGTAGTAAGAGAAGGGGTCGGCACCTGAGCATGCGCTTGCATGATGGCCATCAGGGGGCGCCACAAGACAGCAAATGCCCACCCACTGCTCAGGCTGCGTGAACAAGTTCACCCACGGCTGGCTCCTCTGCTCGGTAGGTCCACAGATATTTACAGAGGCCTCTGCCCTCAATAGACACTAATTAGCTGGGTGTGGTGGCTCAAGCCTGTACTCTTAACACTTGGGAGGCCAAGGCAGGTGGATCACTTGAGGTCAGGAATTTGAGACCAGCCTGGCCGACATGGCGAAACCTTGTCTCTACTAAAAACACAACAATTAGCTGGACATGGTGGCTCACGTTTTTAATTCTAGAAACTCAGGAGGCTGAGGCAGGAGAGTCGCTTGAACCTGGAAGGCAGAGGCTGCAGTGAGCCAGTGCCCTCCAGCCTGGGTGAACAGAGTGAGACTCAGTCTCAAAAAAAAAAAGGCACTAATAGAAAAAATTAAATATGCAATTTATAGACTGTGATTTCTGCTGTGAGTGTTGAGAACAGGGGATGTTCGCCATCAGGGTGGATATTGTGGAGGAGGAGTTGTCAGAGAGGGGCCCTGTGGGGAGGTGAGGGGGCTGCAGCTGTGGTTACTGTCCGTGCAAAGGCCCTGGGGCAGGGAAGGCCTGGGTTTGTTGCAGTACACTCCTGTGGGCAGCTAGTTTTAGTCTCTGTAATGTCAATGTGGAGTCACAACTGGTTAAGACCCCAGAAAGCTGGGGCTCTAAGCTGCAGAATTCATCCAGCTTCGCCTGCCAGGCTTGGAGAAGGTGCTGAGGGGTTAACACCACACAGAGGGTCAGCAGGCTCATCAGAGGAGAGACTAAGCTGGGTTTCTTAAGAGATGGGGTAGCTGTTCCCCCAAAGCGTAGGAGCAAAGCAAAATGTGGCTTTCTAAGAGAAGCGACTTCAAAGACCATTCCCTCTTGGGTGTGTTGTGAGGGCTTCTCAGGTGGGAACGCTGAGGTCAGCAGAGGAGAGATGGTGTGAGAGGCCAGGAGGGGTGGTATGAGAGGCCGGGAGGGGTGTGCATGGCCTTTCTTTGGCCTCTGTTGGGTGAGGCCCTGCCATCTACAGCAACAGGGGACACTTGCTTCCTGGGTGGCCTGGAAGGCTGGCCATGGACCAGCTCCATGGAGAGCTTGGGAAGCCCCCACCTGCAGCCGCCAGCACTGGGAAGCTCCCTGTTCTGACCAATCAGTGCACCGCCCCTGGAGAAGCAGGGAGGGGTGGGACCGTGGCTGGGCCCCCAAGGGACAGCAGCACCTGCAGGGGCTCTTGCTTTATGCAGCCAGGCAGAGCAACCCCCCTCAGACACACGTGTGTGATTCAAGTGGCCCTGCTCCAGCCAGGCCAGAGAGGAGCAGCCAGGACTCTCCCTGTACCCCCTCCCCTGCTCTGGGCTCTGGGTGTGGCAAGTGGGAGCTGGGAGGGCTTCCCACCCACCCTTAACACGTCCCTTCACACAGTGGCTCATGCCTGTAATCCCAGCACTTTGGGAGACAAAAGTGGGCAGATCACCTGAGGCCGGGAGTTCGAGACCAGCCTGGCCAACGTGGTGAAACCCCATCTCTACTAAAAATGCAAAAATTAGCTAGGTCTGGTGGTACACATCTGTACTCCCAGCTACTCGGGAGGCTTAGGCAGGAGAATGGCTTGAACCCAGAAGGCGGAGGTTGTAGTGAGCCATCATGCCGCTGCACTCCAGCCTGGGCGACAGCAAGACTCTGGAAAAAAACCAAACCAAACCAAACCAAACCAAACCACCACATCCCTCCTTTCCCAGCCTCAGCCTCTGACTTCCCCACTGTACCGAGGCTGTTATCCATCCTCCGCACCTTCGTGTGAGTGAACTTGCTGGTTTTCTTTAGAACAGTGGCTTTCCGCCCACTGCCCTCCCTGGACCAGGAGCATCGGCATCACTAGGAACTTGTTAGAAATGGAAATTCCCAGCCCCGCCCCAGACCTCTCCCATCAGAAACTCTGATGACCGCCCAGTGATATGTGTTTTAACAGCACACTCCAAGTTGAGAATCAAAGCTCTGGGACCCAGGACTAGAAAAAGTAGGTGATTCCTGAGTGGAGGGGAACAGGCTTTTCAAGCTCAATGCAACCAGAAACCACCAAATCTGGTCATCTGCCAGCTATTCAGGATCCCAGCACCAGGCTCAGCAGCTGTGAGGCCCAGAGCAGGTCACCTCCTGCCTCTGCACCTGTTTGCTTGTCTGTAAAACGACAACTCTGCCACACGCAGCTGCTGGGAGGATCAACAATAACAAATCCTGAAGGGTGAGAGGATGCTTGGCACATAGTAGGTGCTCAAGAAATGATAGGGACTATCACGGGATGGTCTGCGGAGGGGCTTGGCAGCCAGGCCTGACGGCAAGGCAGACCCATGGAGAGAGGGCAGGAGGCCTGATTCCCTGCCCATCTTGTTTACCCTTTACTTGTTTTTTTGGGATAACATGGTGCTCGCAGTTAGGATGGTCTAGCAGTTTTTTGTGGGTTTTTAAAAAAAAGAAAACAAATAAAAACATAACCAACCAAACAAAACCAAGTCCATTTATAAAAAGATCCGCCAGAGTAAACATTTACAATCTCCCCAGAAAGCGTGCTCTTGGTGGCAGGAGGCCTGCGGGCTTTTAAAAGGCTGCAGCTCTCGTCTTTTACAACCACCACCATCTTGGTGTTTGTCTGGAGCTTTTCTCTCCGCCTGGAGGGACTTTTCCATCTGTCCTCCTTCTCCCAGTAAGCCCCAAGGAGGTGAGGGGTGGCGGTCTCCCCGGTGCTTGGACCGAGCACGCAGACGCTCCACCCCAGGTCATCTTGGGTTAAGACTGCCAGCTGGTGGCTGAGACCTGGATTTGCCTCCAATGGCGTTGACAAAATACCTTCAGTCAGTTGCTAAGATCTACAAGTCAGGAGATTTCACCTTGAAATTCAGATTTACTGCTTCCATGGGGCCCAATTCTTCTGGCCAAACTGGCTGGAGCGGGGGGCTGTGCCTGTGCACACCCACCCAGGACAGCATTTCACTTTTAGAAAAATAACGCACTGAGGTAAAAGTCACTTGACTTAAGAGCAAGTAATTTAAACCCAACAAGTCAATGGCACTTAATGTCATATATTTGCAATCTTGTATAAGCTCCATCCTATCTAGCTCCAAAACATTTGAATCATTCCCATTAGCGGTCAGTCCCTATTCCTCCTCCCCTGCACTCCCCGGGGCCCTGCCGTCACTCATCCACTCTCTGTGAATCTGCCTGTTACGCTTATTTCATATCAATGGAATCTTGCAAAATGTGTCCTTCTGTTTCTGGCTTCTTACACTCGGCATTATGCTTTCAGGTTCCACCCACGTAGCAGCGCATGTCTAGACTTGATTCCTTTTTTTTTTTCTTTTTTTTGAGATGGAGTCTCACTCTGTTGCCCGGGCTGGAGTGCAGTGGCATGATCTCGGCTCACTGCAGCCTCCGCCTTTCGGGTTCAAGCCATTCTTCTGCCTCAGTCTCCCAAGTAGCTGGGACTACAGGTGCATACCACCACGCCCAGCTATTTTTTGTATTTTTAGTAGAGACGGGGTTTCACCATATTGGCCAGGCTGGTCTTGACCTCCTGAACCCTTGATCTGCCCGCCTCAGCCTCCCAGTGCTGGGATTACATGCGTGAGCCACTGCACCCAGCTGAAAAAAAGCTTTTGACTTTTCACTTTGAAATAATGTCAGACTTAAAAAAAGTTGCAAATATAGCAGAGATTTTCTACGTACCCTTCATGCAGCATTCCCTCATTTTTAAATCATCCAGCCCAAAATGTCAAGTGTCCTCAGATGCTAATGTCTCATCTAACCACTGGGCAATTATTTTTTTGAGACAGTGTCTTGCTCTGTCACCCAGGCTGGAGTGCAGTGGCGCGATCTCAGCTCACTGCAACCTCTGCCTCCCAGGTTCAAATGATTCTCCTGCCTCAGCCTCCTGAGTAGCTGGGACTATAGGTGTGTACCACCATGCCCGGCTAATTTTTGTATTTTTAGTAGAGATGGGGTTTCACCATGTTGACCAGCTGGTCTCGATCTCCTGACCTCAGGTGATCTGCCTGCATCAGCCTCCCGAAGTGCTGGGATTACAGGAGTGAGCCACTACAACTCACCTAAAAATATTAATAGTAGGATTTAAAAATAAACAAATGGAGGTATAACTTCACATATTAAATCACACAAATCATAAGTATTCAGCTCACTGAATTTTTGCATATGTGTGCACCTGCAGAACCATCATCCAGACCAAGATGAAAACATTGCCAGCATGCCATAGGGCTTCCTCTGGCTCCCTCCTGGTCAATACCACTCCCACCCAGCCCACCCCACCAAGGTAACCACTATTTCTTTTATTCTTTTTTTTTTTTTAATTTTAAGATAGATATATATATATATGTGTGTGTATGTGTGTGTGTGTGTGTATTATTGCACTTTAGGTTCTGGGGTAATGTGCAAAACATGCAGGATTGTTGCATAGGTATGTACATGGCAATGGGTAACCACTATTTCTTTCCTTCTTTTTCTTTTCTTTTTTTTTTTTTTTTCTGAGATGGAGTTTCACTCTTGTTTCCCAGGCTGGAGTGTAATGGCATGATCTCAACTCATCGCAACCTCTGCCTCCTAGGTTCAGGCGATTCTCCTGCCTCAGCCTTCTAAGTAGCTGGGATTATAGGCACCCACCACCTTGCTTGGCTAACTTTTGTATTTTTAGTAGAGATGGAGTTTCACCACGTTGGCCAGGCTGGTCTCGAACTCCTGACCTCAGGTGATTCACCTGCCTCGGCCTCCCAAAGTGCTGGGATTACAGGAGTGAGCCACAGCACTCAGCCAGTAACCACTATTTCTGATTAGGTTGCTGTATTTCTGAAATTTGTATGAAATCATATAGTGTGTGCTCTTTGGTGTCTGGATTCTTTCCCTCGCAGGGTTTTGTAAGGATCAAATGAAATAGACCATATTAAAACACCTAGTGCAGGACCTGGGATACAGTAAAAACTTTGTGAATATTTAAGGAGGTATGGAGTGGTTCAAATGAGAAAGACCTGGCTTTGAAACCAGCTCTGTGACTTGCCAGCTGTGTGACATTCTGAGCCTCAGTCTTCCTGTCTGTAAAAAGAGATAATTGCTACCTCATGGGGTTGTCATGGGGATTAAATGAGATAAAGAAGATATAGCCCCTGGAGATAAGTGCTCAATAAATATTTATTCTGTGCCCCCCCTAATTATGGGGCTGAAGACAAGTCTCCAGACTTTGTCCTAGAGAGCCAGTTACTTCGCTATATTCCAGTGGTTTTCATTTATTTATTTATTTATTTATTTAGGTGATGGAGCAGGGATTTTTTTTTTTTTTAATTTTTATTGTATTTTAGGTTTTGGGGTACATGTGTGGTTTTCAAATTGCATTTCCTGGAGCCTCGAGATTCTGGTCCTGAATTAGAGGCTGAGAGGAAGGGGCAAATAACAGGGGAAGGAGCAAGCTTAGCAGATGGGATCTGAGTTTCCTCCCCCTGGTCAACAAGAGCAGCTCTGCTTTCATGTATTTGGTAAGTTGTTTGGTGGGGGACGGGGGCAGTGGACACTTACAAAAAGAGTTCTGCTTCTAAAAATAATTCGAAAACCACCATTCTATTCCAAAACCACAGAGTGTTGCCCAGCAGGCCAATTAGATACTTCATAAAGGGGAAAACAAGTGAAAATATACCCATGTTAATTGGTTAGAACTTCCTGAAAACCTCTCCAGACAAATGTCCTACACTTCAGGGCAAGGACATCATAAGATGCATCAAGTAAATGAAACAGTTTCTTTCTTTTCTTTTAAATTTTGCTCAAGTTATAAACTGCTTTTTAGGGGCATCTACATTTCTATTTATTTAATGAACTGTAATACAGGAATAAAGTAAAATTTTAAAAGAAAACCTTTCAAGAGTCTATCACTTTAATGTGGCAACTATGAAACCCGTTTTTTTTTTTAAAAACCATAGTGGATGTCTGTTGTATTTGTCTGCCAACCATGCATTTGTCTCTTCTCTGGCACCAGAACCTCATTTCTTCCTCTGTGGAGCCACCCCTTTCCTACTCTTGGTACATGTTGGGTCAATCTGTTTTCAAGAATGCATACGTGTGCACACGTATAATTTAACTGCAGATGTTTAATCTAGTTCCAAGATTGCATACGTGTACACATGCATGATTTAACTGTGGGTGTTCAATCTGTTTCCTAGAATGCGTATGTGTACACATGCATGATTTAACTGTGGGTGTTCAATCTGGTTCCAAGAATGCACACATGTGCACCTGCATGATTTAACTGTGGATATTCAGTCTAGTTCCAAGAATGCACACATGTGCCCCTGCATGATTTAACTGTGGATTTCAGTCTGGTTCCAAGAATGCCTACCATGCCTGAAACAAGATTTAACTGTGGATGTTTCAGTCACTGAGCCAGTAAGTCATTTTTTTTTATCTTTAAGCCAGTTTGAGTTGGATTTCTCTCACCTCCCACCAAAAAAGTTCTGCTTAATTTAGAAGTAGATCAAAGCTTCATCATGTAAGTGCATTTCCCTTCAAAGCTGTCACCTTGGGAAGCAACACCTATTTCAAATGACCCAGTCCTGGTCACTCAGAGAATTCCATCTCCTTGGCCATGGTGATTGCTCAGGGAAAGGCATCACACCGGTCAGGCCAATGAGATTCTATTTCTGTTGAAACTGGGGAAAGTGGAAGTCTCTTTCTATTGGATCTGAAGATTGAGCTGCTGGGACCATCATGTTCAGAGGGCCTGCTTGAGAGTGAAAAGAAAGCACAGGGAAACAGCGAAGAGATGAAGAACAGCTAGGTCTTGATCACATTATTTTAGCTCCTGGGTCCAGCCATGCCTGAAACAAAATTTAACTGTGGATGTTTCAGTCACTGAGCCAATAAATTATTTTTTTAATCTTTAAGCCAGTTTGAGTTGGATTTCTCTCACCTCCCACCAAAAAAGTTCTGCTTAATTTACAAGTAGATCAAAGCTTCATCGTGTAAGTAGGTTTCCCTTCAAAGCTGTCACCTTGGGAAGCAACACTTATTTCAAAGTATTTTTTAGAACTCCTCACTGAGATAACCCTTGGTATCAACTTAACATAAAGTCATCTCCTTACTTTCTATCACGGAGAGGGAGGAGAAGATGACAGATGCCCCTTGACTTACGATGGAGTTACGTCTGGATAAACCTACTGTAAATTGAAAATACTGTAATTTGAAAATACATTTAACACACATAACCTACTGAACATCATAGCTTAGCCTAGCCTACAATATGCTCAAAACACTTACATTAGCCTAAAGTTGGGCAAAGTCATCTAACAAAAAGCTTATCTTATGATAAAGTGTTGAATATCTCCTGTAATTTATTGAACACAGTACACTGTCCAGTATCGGTTGTTTGCCTTGTGACTGCACGGCTGCCTGGGGGCCCAGCATCCCAGTTGAGTATCATACCACATTTTGTTAGCTTGGGAAAAGGTCAGATTTCAAAATTTGAAGTTCAGTTTCTACTAAATGCATACCACTTGTGTACCACTGTGGAGTCAAACCGTGATAAACTGAGGACCATCTGTAGTCTATCTGATTGCTTAGATTGTTCATCAGACCTAACTCTAATTGACCATGTCCCCAAATCAATCAAATCTACCCACAGAGGGTGGAGACTTGTTGACCAGGAAGCCAGCTGAGAATGGGTTGCATCTTTGAATTGCTGTTTTGCTTTTCAAGGTGAACGGGAGAAAATCAATTTGCATAGATGAATTGTAGTATGAAAGATCGACCTCATTGTTTTTGGTCATACTGCAAAACAACAACAACAAAGCAGCAGTGCTTCTTCCCCCGGCCTCCTTTGCTCAGAGAACCACATGGACTTCATCTCCCTCTTGTCTCGGTGAGAGGACTTATATTCCCATTTCAGAAATAAGAAAACCAAGGCAAACTTGAGTTCCGAATAAGGCTTTTTAGTGAAGCCACATATGTACTGGGATCGGAATATTAAATGGAATCACTGAATAAAGAGAGGAGCCAGGCAATTTCATCCCCTCAAGCATTTGGGCAGACCCTGGAGATAATAAAGAAAGAAAGAAGGTAACAGAGTGGATCTGCAAAGCCTTTAATACACAGCATTAAAGGGTAATTGGAAAATCGATGGGACTATACAACAGGGTCACCCCAACTGCCAGTGGTGCTGTCATTAATGGGACAGTTGGTGCTCCAGCTACTGCAAGGCTGCTAGGCAAGGCCCTAGCACTGGGGACCCAGCCTGGCCTCTTCAGAGCTCAGATGGCTTCACGGACTCTCTGACTTCCTACTTGGACCAGAACACGAGGGGATGGCCTTCGTCTCTCCCTTGGGTACATCCCACTCTCCTAACCGTGGCCAAGTGGCTTAATAATAGCTACCATTTATTGATCACTTTCTGTGGGCCAGCTCTAGGCTAAGAGCTTTCTGAATTGTTCCATTTAATCCTTACAACAACTCTATAAATTAGTTACTATTACTGTAGTTTCCATTTCACATGTAAGTAAAGTGAGGTCCAGGGAGACATGTACTCTTGATCATTGGCTAGGAGAGTGGATGGACTAGCTCAGATCATAGAATGTGGAAAAGCTGGGAAGGGTCTCACAGCACATCTGGCCTGACCCCTCAGGATAGAGAAGTGGAGTGACTTGCCCCGGATCATACAGCCGTATAGTAGAAAATGTGAGATTATAAAGCAGGTGTTCTACCTTTTAGTCCTGTGTTCTTTGTCCCCATTATATCATCCTATCATTTCCATCCACAAAGCGCACACTCCACTGGCTTTGGACGTCAGAGTCATTCATTGTAATTAAAGGGATGGTCATTTAGGAATTGTTTCAATTCAGTGCAAAGTTACCAAAGCCACTCACTTACTTCTGGGAGAGAAGGTGTTGAAATGCAGGAAGGTCTGGTATTGTTCTTAAACACCTACAGCATCTGGCTGGGGAGAGAAAAACACAGAGACCTGAAACAGCCTTGGAATAATTCTAAGACAACAAATAAATAAGTGTGAGAGTGTGTGATGCCAACCGTGTACACTGAGCATCAGGGAATTAAAAGGAAAGGAAGGCAGGCTCAGCTTGAGAAGCCTTTGTGGAGGCGGAGTGTGGACCTGAGTTGGTAAAGGAATGAAGGACTGGGATTAGAGAAAATTAGAGAGAAAGGCCTGTCTCATGGCAGAAACCACACAGGCCAAGGTGCAGTGGCTAGAAATAATGTAGTATAACATGTTGGACCTCCAGGAAAGGAGAATTTATTCCGCAGAAGGAAGGAGGCATGGGCTGAGGCAGGAGTTCAGACTCAGTGTGCGAGGCAAGGCTGAGCCATTATAGCTGGTTAAGCAGGGGAAGCCAGGTGACAGCAATGGGCTTAAGAAGATGTCACTAACAGTAGATACTGCAGAATATTGGAGATTGGGGGACTGAATTCGAGGTAGGAAAGTAATGGGGGAAATCTGGGCATGAAGTAATGGTGGCAGTGGGGGCGGGCATGGAGGCCAGAAAGTGATCAAGAGATGAAGCCCAGAGGCTGCAATGAGGGGGGCACCATGGTTTGGCATAAGGGCTGAAGGAGAGAAGGCATCAATTGTTTTTTTGTCTTTTTTTTTGAGGCAGAGTCTCGCTCTGTTGCCAGGCTGGAGTGCCGTGGTGCAATCTTGGCTCACTGGGATCTCTGCCTCCTGGGTTCAAGCGATTCTTGAGCCTCAGCCTCCTGAGTAGCTGAGATTGCAGGTGTGCACCACCACACCTGGCTAAGTTTTGTATTTTTTTTAGTAGAGAAGGTGTTTTGCTCTGTTGACCAGGCTAGTCTCAAACTCCTGACCTCCGGTGATCCGCCTGCCTCAGCCTCCCAAAGTGCTGGGATTACAGGAGTGAGCCACCACGCCCCGCTTGAAGAGGCATCAGATGGAATCGTGTTACAGCCGAGAGCCAGGGAGCATGGTGGCAAAGCAGGTCCTTTTGCGAGTTGAGTTTGTGAGTGAGGTAGGGAAGGGAGAGAGAGTTTTTTCTGAGGAGGGATAGTAGGACTAGACACAAGAAGGCCCGGGGGGAACGTGAAACAATTGGGGCAATGACCATTTTCTGTTGGGGACCATTTTCCTTCAGACATCGTATGGGAAAAAGAAGTTTCCATAACATAAACAAGTATCTCCTCTCCTTTCACCTCTCTCCTGTGTGCTTGTCTTCTGGGCAGTGTGGAGTGTGGTCGGGGGCATGGGCTTGGGAGATTGTGAGCTCAGACCTCAGTCCCAGCTCTGCCCCTACTGGCCTGGAGTCCCTGGGCACATCACATAAGGAGAATGAAGGGGACAATAAGACCGACCTTACGGCACCGGCAGGGGATGAAATGAGAGGTGTGTAAAGTGCTTACCCAGGTTCCTTATACTCATATGTTAGCTGCTGTTATTACAAAACCACTTTAACCCAGCATAGGGTTCAAGCTTCCAAACAGCTGAAATGGCTCAGGACTTATACACACGGATTGTTGAACAACAAAGGGGAGTTGGAGGAAAGGCTATTTATTGGAAGGGTTAGCAGGAAACTGAGGCAGTGGCTCGTTCAGCCTCACCGTGGTCTTTTGTGGAGTGGCCGACGGCCTCCTGCCCCGGTCTCCTTTGGGACGTGTGGAAACTGCAATGCATTGGGCAATTTGCTTAGGGTGGGGTTTGGAGCTCTGTTTTTAATAAGCTCCACAGGTGATTCTATTGCAAACTGAAGTCTGAAAACCACAATTTTTCTGCTGACACAATCTCCTTGGCATGATCTCTGGCCTATGTGGTCACCATCAAGGTGACAAGGGGCTCCCCCCTGGGGCCAGCTCATCCATCTCTTTGGACCAGGTTTCCTGTTAATAAGGTCCCTTCCAGACCTATGACCATCTCAAGGAAATGGGGAGTCAGAGAAGGAAGAAAAAAACAGCGAAAGAGGAATCTGACAGCAGAGCAGGAAACAGGCAAGGACCTGGATCATTTTGGGGGGTGGAGGGACAGGCAGCGCACTGCTGGGGTGAGGAAGAGCTGGAGCTGCCTTCACCGCAGTCCAGTCCCGTATGGTTATTAAACAGAAGAAGAATGAGCCTCTGTATCCCAGCAGAGCAGGGCAAGAGCCATCAGCAGACATTATTAAAATCCTTTCCTCACCGTTGAAAGACATTTATCACTCTTCATCAGCAAACCTCTCTTTCTGAAAGGGAAAATCAACTTAACAGGTAGGGACTATCCTTTTGCTCCTCCCGTGAAAGAGACCAAGGCTGCCACCCGTCAGCCCCCAAATCAGTGTGGGGTCACGGAGCTCCCTGAGAATGGTAGGTGGGAAACCCTGGACACTCGGCACCTTAGCACAGTGTGTACGAGGGACCTCTCCCCTGCCACAGGGGTTGTCTGGGTACCAGTGATGACTGACTGCTGCAGAGGGGCTTTGGAGCCCTAAACAAGAAGCAGTGGGGGCACAGCTTCCGTGCCAGTGTCCTTGCACCAGCTCTCACCTCCTTCCTTCTTGTCTTGCGTCCCACCAGAGCCATCTCGCCTGAGCGTGTCACCCCCTCACTGACAAACACTCAGAGATCACTCACTACAGCAAGAACACATTCACACACATCAGCCCAGAGCTCAAGGCCCTTCCCAGACTGGCCCCAAATGCCCCTCCAGCCTGCTTCCCCATCCCCTGCCAGGCTGCAGGCTGGCATCACTGCTCTTCTCCAAACCCCAGTGCCCTTGCCTGCCTCCCCGCTTTGCCCAAGGCAGTTGCTCTGCCTGCAGCACCTCGCCCCTCTTCTCTGCCAGGTGATCCACTTAATGACCCAGCTCAAATTCTCCTCCTCGGGGAAGCCCTCTCTGACCTCTCCAGGCAGAACTAATTATTCCCTCCACTGGTTCCCATAGCAAGCATGCTACTGTTTTGACAATGACCGCACTATATTCTGGCTGGGCGTAATCCTTTGTTTCCATCTGTTTCCCCTCATCACAGGGAGTTCTGGCAGGAAGAGGAGGGTTGTCTCCTGCTCCTCTGTATCCCCCATAGAACTAAGCAAAGTTCTTAATAAAAATAATAGCTAGCATGTACTGAGGGCTTACTCAGCACTCTGGGAGTTCTTCAGACACATTATTTTATGTTATCCTCAGAACAATTCTTCCAGATGGTGAGGTCTGTTTCACAGATGAAGGAACTGAGGTTTGTAGAAGCGAAGTGACCTGTACAGGGACACACGGCTAGTGTGTGGCAGAGCAGGGACTAGAAAACAGAACTGTCTGAGCTCAGTAAAGGTTTGTGGACTGAATGAATGAACCTCTGCTCCCACCCCACCTCTGGTGCCAGCCACCTCAGGTAGGTGGACAGAAGAGCCTGTGGTGTGCTTGGCTCCTGAGCCAGTGCGGTCAGTCCTTCCCATCCCATCTCTGTGGCTCAGGCTTTCTCTGCTTCCAGAGCATCACACTTTTGCTTCTGTTCTCCTGGGCACAGCCAGGAGGCACTAGAGAAAGGTCTCTGCCACCTTCCTGAACTAGCCCCCGTTATCCCACCACTCTCGCTCTCCCCAGGACAGCAACCCCTTCTGGACATTCCCTCCCCAAGGCTCCTCCCCAGCTCCTGCTGTGCGGTCAGCATTCCAGCTTCTTGTCCCCTGCATCTCGGTCCCTTCAGTGTGCCTCCAGCCTCTGGTTAAGACCTGGAAAACATTCACAGGACTGTGTTTCAGACAGAGCCCCAGTCAGTGGTCATCCCTTCTTCTTTCACTGGGGAATGCAGGAGTAGCTCCTCTCTTCCTATGCCCTGGTTTTCAAGACCAACTGCAATTTTACAAGCTTGTAAGCTTCCTGAGAATAGCAGCTGAGTTTTTTTTTCAACTCTGCAGGCCCCACAATCCATTGTCAAGAGCCGTGCACCTGGGTAGATGCCCAGTAAATGACAAATGAATGACTTCCTGGAAAATACCAAGTACATTCTGTGACTACTTCCTCAAACATAGCACTTCCCATCTTAATATATTCCATCCCTGCATCAATCTTCTTTTTCTTCACTCTGGTTCTAGAAAGGATGGTGATGTATCTCTTCTCTCCACACCTGACCCCTCCCCATCTCTGCTGAGCCCACCCCTTTGGGCAGCAAGTCTCCCAGTGCTCTAATGCACCAACCCCTGGAGCAGGTCACCGGGCCCCAGTGACCTCCCATCCCTGTATTCCCAGGGCCCTGGCATACTGGATGGACCCTGCTTTAAAAGATCAAGAGAATTCATCTCATTTCTACACTCATTTAACAAAAGGTAGCAACACCGACCATGTGCTAGGACCTGCAATAGAAAGAGAATGTGATTCGGGGACACACTCTGTGGCAAGAAAAATCATACTGTCTGTTTTATTCACGGTTGGCTCCCTAGTATCTGGAACAGTGCCTGGTACATAGTAGGAGTTTGATAAGTATTTGTTGGGTGAACTAAATGAATGAATGGCCATTGTGCTTACTTTTCTGCTCATTCCAGACATAGTTATCTAATATTACTATTTTTCAACCTCTTTTACACTGGGGACCTCTATGCACCCTCTTCCTTAACTCCCCCTCAATTTGTTCTCATCCTCCCCATGACCCCCAGTTTTATAACACCACTCTCAGGAGCCCAAAGCTCCCATTCATTCACTTTCATTAGCACGACTCTTCACCTACCTTGGGGTCTTCAGTCTCTCCCTTCCTCCTAATTTCCAGGGTTGCATTATCTATTCTGCCTCTGCTGGCCTCCCTTCAAAGCCTGCAACATCATAAGCCATTTCAGCAAAGAGCCTGGTCATCTCTCAGTGACCCCTGCATTCATGACCATGACCTTACCCATCTTTGGCTCTGCACACCCCTCAGTCTTTCTTTCTTTCTCTGGAAAGAGAGATTGCCTAAGAGTCCTGCAGATCAGTATTACCAGAAATGCATGCGGACCAGCTTCAGCTGCTTGCCAACTCTTTAAAAATGAGTATTTAAACAATTTTCTAAAGGGAAAAAAATCTCTTCACCTCCTTACACCAACTATTTGTGTAATTCAGTGACCTTTTATAAACCGTGCCATTGTATAAGCATCATTTTCAAGGGTAGAAATCAACTATTCATCACATTTCATACTCTCCCTCATTCACTTAACATTTTTCTGTATAAACTTTCTCATGTATTGACAGAGTACTGGTATTTGTCATTTGTAATGGTTATATAATATTCTATCATATTAATGTTTCATACTTTGCTTAACAATTCCCCATTTGTGGAGCATTTGGGTGTTTTCCAGGATTTTCTTATTATGAACAGGGCAGCAATAAACATCTTTTTGCAAATAGCTTATATTTCTTTTTCAGTTCATTTCCTGGTATATATTCCCAGAAGAGGGATTATTGGGTCAAAGGCTAGAGACACTTTTATGGGTTTTGTTGTGAGGTGCCAGACTGCTCTCCGAAAGACTATACTAATTTGCAATTCTCCTGTCTTTTTACTCATGTTTTGTAGCCTCCTAATAAACTCCCCCAGGGGTTGTTCCAAATCTTCTGGGCCTGCCTGGGGCATCCAGCCACTCACCCTTCAGAGGTGATTTTACTGGGAAAGTTACACGCATGACCCTGAGTTTCCTCAATTTCCTTCCACGTCAACATTTCTATGTCCACCTTGGCTCCCCTCCTCGGCTGATCTCTGAGGAAGAGGTGTCCGATTTCCTCTCCAAACACACCTCCCTGCCTGCACATGTGACCTCGTTCCCTCTTCCTGTCTCTTCAGCTCCATGTTACATCAGTTATTCCACCCTTTTTACATCATCTGTCTCTCCCTTTTCTTCTGCTCTTTCCCCTCAGCCTGCGAATATCCTCATCTCCCTTTTCTTAAAAGCAGTAGGCAATTTCTCCTTCTCCTGGTGAAATATCTCTTTCCATCACCATCTATCTTTCTGAAAGAAGAGTCTACGTGTCACTGTCTCATCTTTTAGTTCCTTCTCAACCTTTTGCCCTCTTCTGCTGATGACCAACACTCAACTAAAGCTGCCATCTCAAGGCCACCAATAATTTTCTTAATAATCCAAACAAATGACCCTTTATTGGTCATCATTCCCACCACCTTATTGGGTATCTTGTCCACATTGAAACATCTTCCTGTCTGAGGTTCCATGGCAGTAAAATTTCTTTAGCGTCCCTTCTATCCTACCAAAATTGTACCTCTATAAGAATCTGTTCTCAAATCTTTTAGTGAACTTTAAATGATCTCTACCTCCCACTGTGTAGCAGCCAAGAGAATTGGGAGGGACTGATCCTACCCCCAGCTCTAGTGGAAGCTATGACTCGTCTAAGCCCGTTAGTATAAACCCATTCCTCCTATCACAGTGATGGCTTAGGAAAACCAGACCAGAGCAATTAACATGTGACATTTACATGTGACCTCTGGTGATCCAATTAGAGCAATGCTAAGAATTTTTGTTTGATAGTTGAGGGAAATTAGTTCTTTCTCTCCTCTTGGATATAAATGACAAAGCATGTAAACCTAATTGCTGTTGGCTACCATTGTACAACCTTGAGGGAATCCAGTTTGAAAATGAAACCAAAACACAGAATAAAGCAGAGAGAACTGATGCATAATGGATTGAGATCCCTGATTAAACTATGCCTGAAGCCCACTCTATTGGATTTTTCAGTTACATGAGCCTATAAATTCCTTGCACTATTTATGCCATGATGTGTAGGGATTTCCATTGTTTGCAATTCAAACATATAACCATTATAGCTCCCTTCACTGTTTTCCCTTTATATGCTATATCTCATTGCTCTTACCTATTCCAGTAGCTTCCATGATTATATCTATGTAGATGATTCGTCTATACCTCTGCACTTGTATCCTTACCTTGAACTTCAGCACTACTAGCTTTTCACTGAGTAGCTGTACTTGGACAGGTGAAGCTTTAATCTTAGCATGTTTAACACCAACATTTTTAGCGTCACCACCCGAGCCAAATCAACCTCATTTCCCTACTTTCCTATATCTGATTATTCAGTTGCTCAAGTTTGAAACTTCAGAGAGATCCATATCCTTTTCTTCTTTAGACCCCTCAGCCAGGCCCCCACCATGACCTCACACTTTTGCCCTGACTGCATCCTGACCAACATAACCTCTGTCTCTAATTGACAATATTCCCAGTTGGTCTCCTTGCTCCTACCTCTTCCAGTTTCTGGTCACCCTACACAACACTTATCAGAAACATCTTCCTGAAACATCAAACCAATCAAATATTTTTAATGATTTCTCAGTGCGTTTTAGATTTAGCCAACACTTTCCATTCTAAATCCAAGAATGGATTTAGACCACTAGAAGGTCTTTTCACTATCTTTCTGGTTTTATAATCCCATTACTCTCTCACTGGTGCCCAAGCTACAGGCAAATTGAACTACATCCCAGTTCTTCCACACCTTGCTGCCAATGAGATGAATCTACCTGGACCAACTTCCCTTCACATTTCGTCTGTTGAAATCCTACTCATCTTTAAAGAACCATCTCAAAACCACCTCCATAAAGGATACTTTGATTTTCCCAAATAGATATTTCTCTTCTTGAACCCTACAATGTATCACTCTTGTGTCACTCATCAGAATAGGAAAGCTAACTTTTATTTTTGTATCCCCTAAGCACAGAACACAAGGTCTTGAAAATGGTAGGTGCTTACTGAATACTCTTTCAATTAGTCTGATTCAAGGGCAAACTTATGAAGAAGAGATGCCACAAGAAGGTAGCTGAGAAGGAGTCTCTTTTATCTATAGATTCACTAGAACCTCTTTCTCTCTTTTTCCTTTCTTTCAATGACAGCTAGGAATTCATCAAGTCAACAAATATTTATTTAGTGCTATGTACAAGTCAACACTAGAATCTGGGAGAAGCTAGCTTTGAAATCTTGTACTCTTGGCTGACTCAGAGCTGGGGTTCTCAGAGCATGGTCCATATGGATGTTCCTGGAAGCCAAGAGCAGATCTATCTTTCTACAATATCAATATTTAGATAAGCTCTGAGCAGTATAGCTATTGAGCGGGGAATGAAAAGCAACAGACCAAGAGACCACAGACCTGAGTTCTGGGCTAGATTTTCCACTAAGTAGCTATGTGACCTCGAACAAGTCTTTTACCCTCTCTGGGACTCTTTTGCTTCTTTACCTGTGAAACAATGAGGCTAGGCTGCAATGTCTTTCAAAATGTGATCCTCAGAATACTAGGAGCAGATTCACCTGAGTGGCTTTCAGAAAACATAAATTCCAGGCCAGGTATGGTGGCTCACACCTGTAATCCCAGCACTTTGGGAGGCCGAGGCAGGTGGATCACTTGAGGTCAGGAGTTTGAGACCAGCCTGGCCAACATGGTGAAACCCTATGTCTACTAAAAATACAAAAAAATTAGCCAAGCATAGTAGTGTGTGCCTGTAATTCCAGCTACTCAGGAGGTTGAGGCACAAGAATGGCTTGAACCCAGGAGGTAGAGGTTGCAGTAAGCCGAGATTGCACCGCTGCACTCCAACCTGGGCAATGGAGTGAGATTCTGTCTCAAAAATGTATATATATATAGAAAATGCAAATTCCCTGGACTCCAACGAGTGCTATCAAAAATGAATCTTTGGGGCCTTGGGAGTCTGTAGTTGAGCAAACTCCCCAGGCGATTCTTATTTCCACTCAAGTTGAAAACATTTAAAATTTTATAATGGCAAGGTTTTTTTCTGTTCTAAGATGTGGGGGTTACTGGATTAAGTAGTCATTTGAGTTATTTTGAAGTGACAAATGGAATGGATGAGTGAGTAATCCAGAGGATATTTTGTCCTAACAAAGTGTCTCTGGAGAGAAAGGTTAGAGAGCTTCTTCTATTCTATGGTCTACGCCCAGGCCACTGCCCCACCCTCCCACTCTCCCTTTCTTCTCTCATTTCTCTTCTTTTCTTTCTTCCCTATCCTTCCCTCTTCCCCCCTCCCTTATTCCCTCCCTCCTTCCTTCCCTCCCTCCTTCTTTCCTTTTCTCTTTTTTCTCTCATTCCTTCCCTTTCCTTCCTCCCTTTCCTCCCCTCCCTCCCTCCCTCCTTCCCTCCCTCCCTTCCTTCCCTCCCTCCCTTCCTTCCTTCTCCTCTCCCTCTATCTCACTGTCTCTTTCTCTCTTCTTCCCTCCCTCCTTACTTTCCCTCTCTTCTTTTCTTTTTCATTTTTCTTTTTCACTGCTGCCACACTCCTACAGGCGCCTTAGTAAGCATACCATTATTGGTACATTTATTTGCACTTACCTAATAGACTTTTTTTCCCAAGAAGTCTTTCCGGCTCCCTCAATCAGATATAAACATTTCCTGCTCGGAACTCTCACAGCACTTTGAACTTCTCCTATGTCATTAATCATACTTTGCCATGTAATATTTCTAGGTCTACTCTATTGTATGCCCCAAGGAAAAAGGCTATTTTATTCACCTTTACGTTCCTCCTACTTCAGTGTCTAGCTTGATGCCTTGCACATGTTGACAGTATTTTATATTTATGTGATGTATAACTAGTTTAAGAAGTATTTTCACAAACATCGGTGAATAATGTTTGTGAAAATAAGTGAAATAAGTGTCGGAACAAGTGAAATGTTATTCACCGATGTTTGTGAAAATAAGTGAAATAAAAGTCTGAATAAGTAAAATGCTATTCACTAATGTTTGTGAAAAACTTATTCATACACTGAATAAGTATTTTCTGAACAGATTCGTGTATGAATTTCTTTTTTTTTTTGCTTATCATGTTCTTGAGCTGGTCTTATCTCCTGTCCAGGAGGCAGGATTGCGCAGTAGTAAGGACACTGACCTTAGAGTTAGACACCTGAATCTGAAGTCTTGTTTTAGCTCTTAATAGCTGGGTGGTCTTAGGTATGTTATTTAACCCCTCTGAACCATAGTTTTGTCTATAAAGTGGCCATAACAATATCTTCTTTACAACCTTAGTGACGATTAATGGCAATTACTTGTGAAAACATCTGGTACATAGCAGATCATTTTAAAATACTCGTTAAATGAAATTCTTCCCTTCCCCCAACTCTTCGTCTTCATTACAACGTCCCTTGAGGACAAACATTGGCTTTTCTACTTCTTTCTCTCCAGATTTTTATGCTGTGACTTGGTGCATTGAATACAAAGATGTGCAGAATACATTTTTGTGTACTCTTAAAACTAGTCAATGTCATAAGGTGAAAGACATATGGAAAACATTCAAACTGAAATGAACAGGACTCCTTGTTGCAAGAGGCATACACCCATTCACAGAATCGAACTCTCAGACGAAGGACATGGAGAACCAATCACTTCAGAAGCTGGTGCACGGTTCCAGGGAATGGTGCAAGGGGAAGATCCAGGGGTTTTGTTTTGTTTTGTATGTGTAATTTTTAAAGTTTTTTCATTACAAAAAAATACACACAACATAAAACTTACCATTTTAACTAATTTAAATGTATAGTTCAGTGATGTTAAGTATATTTGAATTGTTGTATGGCTAATCTTCAGAACCTTTTCATCTTGCAGACCTGAAACTGTATCCATCAAACAACTCTTTATTCTTCCCTCTCTCTTCAGCCCCTGGCAACTGCCATTCTTTCTGTCTCTGTGAATCTGAGTACTCCAGGTACCTCATATAAATAGAGTCATACAGTATTTGTCCTTTTGTGAGTGGCTTATTTCACTTAGTATTATATTCTCAATGTTCATCCAGGTGGTAGTACACGTCAGAATTTCCTATTTAAGGCTGAATAATATTCCATTGTGTGTAGGCACCGTATTTTGTTTATCCACTCATCCGTCAATGGGCACCTGGGTTGCATCTACCTTTTGGCAATCGTGAATAATGCTGCAAGCATCATGGGGAAGATCAGTTTTGATGGCAGAAGTCTGTGTATTCTGGTGGCCAGCAGCATTCAGATGAGGTAGGGACCTCGTAGAACCCTGAACAGATAAGTCCTGGGTTCAAAGGGGCAGGAGAAGTGCTGGGGGCACCCTCTGCAGGGTAGAGGAAGTGACTGTTCCCTGGGCCTGAGGAAGTATCCATGTATAAAGGAGAGGATCTAGAAGGAAGGGAAATGCCAGACTTTACCTCCCCGTTTGTCCAGTGCTGGCCCTGATTTCACAGTTTGTTGACCAGTCTTAGGAACTCTTGTCAGTCCATTAGAGGTGACTTCCAAGCAGTAACATTGTACTGGCTATGTTAGGAGAGGTCTTTACTCATTCAAGACTCCTGCCCATCTCTGCTGAGCCTCCTACTAAAGCACTCCCAGCCCGATCCCACCCTCTGCAGAGCTAGGCCTCCCTCCTCCACCATCCCCCAGCCCCATTTTGCTTTACTCCGCCAGCATTGCCTATATCGGACTTGTTCATTCATCTGTTTATCTGTCATCTACACAGGACTGAAGAGAAGAGCCAGCTGTTCTGGGCATTGAAGAAGTTGCTGTCCAGTGCGGTAGGACAGGATGTTGACAAAGATTAAACTGGGCGCTGTTTCGTGGTACCCAGCATAAGGAGCCTGTTAGCTGGAGGCTGAGCCGAATAGAAGCGAAGTATCTGGGGAACTCTGAAATGGCTGCCAAAAACAAGGGAATTGCTTGTTGGAACTAGGCGACCCAGGAGCAGGTTTCACGGTACAGTAGATCAATATTGTTCCTTCTAAGGAAACAAGCAGAATCAATGCCAGCTGCCCCGAGTCTCTGAGCAGGTCTGAAAGCCACAAGGCCCGTGGATGGAGGCTTCATGCTAATTTTGTAGAATACAACAATGTGTACCTGTTTGGGTGACATTTTATTGAATTTCATACCAACAGCCGTCCCTGGGCCACCAGAGGCCCAGTATTCAAGCATAGAGCAACGGAAGAGCACACAACTGAAGGGTAGAAGGAGTCTTTGAAGAGTAGGAATAGCATTCTCGTTGCCATTCCCTACTCCTCTACCCACAGCAGACATTTTTTCCTGATATCCACATACTTGCTAAGCACAGATGCAGCCTCAGAATGTTCGCACCACTGTTTCAGGTAGCCACTGTCAGATAATCACAGCTGGCACTCGATGCGAAGGCTTTGGCCTTTCCTGATCTTGTCCGATCTAACATCATTCCAGTAGGATTCCTTCGCTAGCTTTCTGGAGAGCTGCTCTAGAGGCTTTGTGAACCTTTCCTGAACAGCTCAAATTGTTAAGCCTCTGATTCAATTACAGCTCACTGTGTTTCTACCACAGGAAAAGCCCTGGGCTACGTGTTGAGAAGGCACTTTGTTAAGCAGGACAGAAACCTTTCTTCTTGCGATTTCTCCCCATTGGTCCTATTCTTGCCTTCTGGACAGCATACAATAAGGCTCTCTCTATGTCATATGACAGCCCTTCCAACACTAGAAGATGGCTTTTGTGCCTTCCCCTAGTTTTTATCTTTTCTAGAAGAAATCTAAGGACTTCCAGTTACTTTTTACTGTTGTTGTTGTCTGGTTTTTTGTTTTGTTTTGTTTTTTTGAGACAGGATATCACCCTGTCACCTAGGCTGTAGTGCAGTGGCATGATGTTGGCTCACTGCAACCTCCATCTCCCGGGCTCAAGCATTCCTCCCACCTCAGCCTCCTGAGTAGCTGGGACTACAAGTGTGTGCCACCATGACCAGCCAATTTTTCCATTTTTTGTAGAGATGGGTTTTCGCCATGTTGCACAGGCTGACCTTGAACTCCTGAGCTCAAGCCATCCACCTGCTTTGACCTCCCAAATTGCTGGCATTACAGACAGGAGCCACTGTGCCCAGCCTCCAGCTGTTTCTTTTAATATTTAGTTTTCAGACCCCTCACTCCCTGGTTGGCCTCCCGTGATCATGCCCCAGTGTGTCTATACCCCTCTTAAATTGTGGTGCCTAGTGTGTACACACTACTTCTTCTGTGACCTTAATAATTTGGAATACAAGCCAGCACACAGGTATTTTTAGATGAGTCTTGAAAGGGAGAAGGGGTTTACTAAGTTGACAGGGCGCACCAAGGCATTCCTAGTCAGGGAGAAGTCTGTGAAAGTGGAACCATGACTTGTTCAGGGCGAATTATCCACATACTTTTATGAACCAAGCCCAGTAATTTTTCGTGACTTAAAAATTGTTCTTTGAATTATAAAGGCTTAGAGTTGTAAAGATTCTTAAAAGGCGGCATCACCCATCTGTTGACGAAATCATCAGGCTACGACATTCCTTGAGAGAAACTTGGGGTCTTGAGTATTCTCTAGTGGAAACTCTTGTTTTTTATGAAGACAGGCCCTTCAATGTTTTGATTTCTCTGTTCAAAAGTTTCTCCTTTTCAATTGAAACGTGTTGCATCGAAAGGTTGGTTAGCCAGGTACAATGGCTCATGCCTGTAACCCCAGCACTTTGGGAGGCTGAGGCTGGAGGATCACTTGAGCCCAGGAGTTTGAGACCGGCTTCAGCAACATAGTGAGACCCCATCTCCACAAAAAAATAAAAATAAAAAATTAGCCAAGTGTAATAGCCTGCAGTCCCAGCTACTTGGGAGACTGAGGTGGGAGTATCCCATGAGCCTAGGAAGTTGAGGCTGCAGTGAGCTATGATCATACCACTGCACTGTAGCCTAGGCAATGGAGCGAGACCCTATCTTGAAAGAAAGAAAGAAAGAAAAAGAAAAAGAAAGAAAGAAAGAAAGAAAGAGAAAGAAAGAAAGAATGAGTCATCTTTCAGAGTTATGGAGCATCTACTTGGTGGCACACTGTTCTAGGTATGTGTATGGGTGGATATGGGTGGACATGGGTGGTCCTTGGTGGTAATCAAGGTGGAGGAACAAAGACAAACAAGCTCAGACTTTGTCTCTAAGGAACTTTCACTCCAGTGGGGACAACCCAGAAAAGAGCTAAACAAATGCTATAATCGAAACATGGCAAATACCATGGAAGCACAGAGAAGGGGTCGTCGCTTCCAGTGAAGGGAGCAGAGATAGCCTGTTCTCATGTCTATTCAGCAGCCAGAGTTATTGCTTTAAAAGTCCAATCAGATCATATTTCTTGCTGTTCAAAATCCTTCAAGGCTTCCCATCACACTAAAAAATTGACCCCAGGGGCCAGACATAGTGGCTCACATCTGTAATCCCAGCACTTTGGGAGGCAGAGGTGGGAGGATTGCTTGAGGCCAGGAGTTTGAGAGCAGCCCAGACAACATAGTGAGACCCCATCTCTTAAAAAGCAAAAAAACAAAACAAATAAAAATGAACCCCAGGTCCTTGCAGTGGCCTGTGGGACCCTGCACTACCTGGCATCTGGCCTCCTGTTCTTGCCCACATGAACTTTCAAACATTTCCACTCTGGTCACACTGACCTCCTTGCTATCCCTTGAACCCACTGGGTTCCTATGTTAGAGCTTTTATATTGGGTGTTTCCTCTTGGGAACCCTGCTCCTTTAGGCTTCCCCATGGCTTGCTCCCTCACATCATTCAGCTGTAATGAGAGACTTAAAGTCCCCTCTCCCCACGACTTGTCACTTGCTATCTCCTTACCCTATTTACTTAATAGCATTTATTACTATCTAAATACTTATTAGTTGTCAGTCTCCCAATAGAATGTGAGCTCTTTGAAGGCAAGATTTTGTCTGTTTCATTCACTGCTGTATCCCCAATGACAAGAACAGGGCTGGCTCATGACATGTGCCAAATAAACATTTGTGGAGTGAATGAATGGCTTAATCTTCTTGATAACCTATTCTAAAAACTGGCCAAGCTCGGTGGCTCACACCGTAATTCCAGCACTTTGAGAGGCCAAGGTGGGAGGATCACTTGCAATCAATATTTCGAGACCAGCCTGAGCAAGAAAGTGAGACCCTGTCTCCACAAAAATTTAAAAATAACCTGGGCATGGTGGTGCGCGCCTGTAGTCCCAGCTACTTGGGAGGCTGAGGTGGAAAAATCACTTGACCCCAGAAGTCTGAGACTGTGGTGAGCTATGATCAGCCACTGCACTCCAGCCTGGGAAACAGAGCAAGACTCTGTCTCAATCAATCAATCAATAAAAATAAAAACTAGCCACATTAATATCCAGCGTACTTATCTGTAGTTTCTAGAAACAAGTCCAACCTTTTTGAAAAAATGTGCCCAAATAGTTTCTCATCAGAAATCCTCTGGTATTTCCTACTCCACAACTTCTCAAAGATTTTTGACTGCGGCTGTAAGATCTGCAGGTTTTTTCAGCTGTGTGTCTAGGAGATTTTCCACCTTGGCCTGGGGACCTAAACAAATTGCATCCACAGAAGATTTTTATCTAGCATAAGGTTACATTCTCAAGTCAGCATAGTAAGGTAAAATTGACATATCATCAGGATTTTCCTTGAACATCCATCCCTAGCATCACAACAGATTACTGATTCTGTAGTTGTGTGCCTGAGGAATTGGTTTGTTTGTATTAGCAGCCCTGCAGTATGAAAAACTATAGATCTCTGAACACCCGACTCATTCTTAGCCTGGTTAGGTGCTTTTCCTACAGGAAGTATTTGGGAACTGAGGCTGACTGAGAGAACAGCAATTTTATATCCTAATATTTATATCCTGCCTAATTTTGAATATTGACTCTAACATTTACTTGCTGTATGACTACAGGTAAGTTACTCATCTATGCATCAGTTTTCTCATCTGCAAAGCAGAATAATAAAAGTACCTGCCTCACAGGGATAGATTGAGGATCAAGTTTATTAATGTATATGAGGTCTTTAGGCTAGTACCTGGCATATAGTATTTCTATGCTTTCTAATCAACATGAGCAATTATTTTATTATTTCCCATCTCATGTTCCTACTGGGGCATACATTCAATGGATGGAGGGCAGGCAGCATATAGTAGACAGTTTAAATTGTGATTTCTCCCTTGTTTCTCTCTCTCCCCAAATGCCTATAGTTGAATTTGTATGATGTGAATTCACTGTAAACTGCTTAGGTGCTTTCCCTCTGGTGGAATTCTAGTCACTCTTCTATTGATTATCATACAATTTCTCATTGGAACACTTTTTTTTTTTTGTATTTGGGCTCTGGGGTACATGTGCATGTCCTGCATCCTGCAGGATTGTTGCATAGGTACATACATGCCATGATGGTTTGCTGTCTCCATCCCCCAACCCCGTTGCCTATGTCAGGCATTTCTCCTGGTGTTATCCCTCCCCTTTCTTCCCACCCTGCGCTGTCCCCCCTCCTCTCCCCTCCACCCCCCCACCTAGCCTTGTGAGTGTTGCTCCCTTCCCTGTGCCCAAGTGTTCTCATTGTTTATTACCCACCTATGAGTGAAAACATGCAGTGTTAGGTTTTCTGTTCTTGTGTCAGTTTGCCAAGAATGATGGTTTCTAGGTTCATCCATGTGTCTACAAAGGACACAAAGTCATCATTTTTTATAGCTGCATAGTATTCCATGGTGTATATGTGCCACATTTTTTTTGTCCAGTTTATCATTGATGGGCATTTGGGTTGGTTCCAGGTCTTTGCTATTGTAAACAGCACCTCAATGAACATACATGTGCATGTGTCTTTATGACAGAACGATTTATAATCCTTTGGGTATATACCCATTAACAGGATTGCTGGGTCAAATGGAATTTCTATTTCTAGATCCTTGAGGAATCGCCACACTGTCTTCCACAATGGTTGGACTAATTTGCACTCCCACCAACAGTGTGAAAGTATTCCTATTTCTCCACATCCTCTCCAGAATCTGTCTCCAGATTTTTTAATGATCACCATTCTAACTGGCATGAGATGGTATCTCAATGTAGTTTTGATTTGCATTTCTCTAATGACCAGTGATGATGAGCGTTTTTTCATATGTTTATTGGCCTCATATATGTCTTCTTTTGAAAGTGTCTGTTCATATCCTTTGCCCACTTTTGAATGGGTTTGTTTTTTCTTGTAAATCTGTTTTAGTTCTTTGTAGATTCTGGGATATAAGTCCTTTGTCAGATGGGTAGATTGCAAAATTTTTTCCCATTCTGTTGGTTGCTGGTACACTCAAATGATTGTTTCTTTTACTGTGCAGAAGCTCTGGAGTTTAATAAGATCCTATTTGTCGATTTTTGCTTTAGTTGCCAATGCTTTTGGTGTTTTAGTCATGAAGTCCTTGCCTATGCCTATGTCCTGAATGGTTTTGCCTAGGTTTTCTTCTAGGGTTTTTATGGTGTTAGGTCTTATGTTTAAGTCTTTCATCCATCTGGAATAAATTTTAGTGTAAGGTGTCAGGAAGAGGTCCAGTTTCTGCTTTCTGCACACTGCTAGCCAGTTTTCCCAACACCATTTATTAAACAGGGAATCCTTTCCCCATTGCTTGTTTTTGTCAGGTTCGTCAAAGATCAGATGGTCGCAGATGTGTGGCATTGCCTCTGAGGCCTCTGTTCTGTTCCATTGGTCTATATCTCTGTTTTGGTACCAGTACCGTGCTGTTTTGATTACTGTAGCCTTGTAGTATAGTTTGAAATCAGGTAGCGTGATGCCTCCAGTGTTCTTTTTGCTTAGGATTGTCTTGGCTATGTGGGCTCTCTTTTGGTTCCATATGAAGGTTAAAGGAGTTTTTTCCAGTTCTGTGAAGGTCACTGGTAGCTTGATGGGGATAGCATTGAATTTATAAATTACTTTGGGCAATATGGCCACTTTCACAATATTGATTCTTGCTAACTATGAGCATGGAATGTTTCTCCATTTGTTTGTGTCCGCTCTTATTTCCTTGAACAGTGGTTTGTAGTTCTCCTTGAAGAGCTCCTTTACATCCTTTGTTAGTTGTATTCCTAGGTATTTTATTCTCTTCGTAGCAATTGTGAATGAGAGTTCGCTCATGATTTGGCTCCCTGTTTGTTTATTATTGGTATATAGAAATGCTTGTGATTTCTGCATATTGATTTTGTATCCTGAGGCTTTGTTGAAGTTGCTTATCAGTTAAAGGAGATTTTGGGCTGAGATGATAGGGTCTTCTAAATATACAATCATGTCATCTGCAAATAGAGACAATTTGACTTCCTCTTTTCCTAATTGAATAGCATTTATTTTTTTTTCTTGCCTAATTGCTCTGGCTAGAACTTCCAATACATATTGAATAGGAGTGGTGAGAGAGGGTATCCTTGTCCAGTGCTGGATTTCAAAGGGAATGCTTCCAGTTTTTGCCCATTCAGTATGATATTGGCTGTGGGTTTGTCGTAAATAGCCTTTATTATTTTGAGATGTGTTCCTTCGATACCTAGTTTATTGAGAGTTTTTAGCATAAAGGACTGTTGAATTTTGTCAAAGGCCTTCTCTTCATCTATTGAGATAATCATGTGGTTTTTTGTCTTTTGTTCTGTTTATGTGGTAAATAGCATTTATAGACTTTCGTATGTTCAACAGAACTTGTATCTCCAGAATGAAGTCTACTTGATCGTGATGGATAAACTTTTGATGTGCTGTTGCAATTGGTTTGCCAGTATTTTATAGAAGATTTTTGCATCTGTGTTCATCATGGATATTGGCCTGAAGTTTTCTCTTTTCGTTGAGTCTCTGCTGGGTTTTTGTATCAAGATGATGTTGGTCTCATAAAATGATTTGGGAAGGATTCCCT